>MJUU01003884.1:21482-38013 GCA_002080025.1 Modiolus philippinarum | reverse complement strand
AGTGAGGACAACTACCTATGGTAAGAACTATTTTAGATATGCAGCAGCTGTTTTATGGAACGAATTACCTGATAATTTTAGAAAAGTTTCAAATTTTAATCAGTTCAAGAATATAATACAATCCTGGAATGGAAATCAGTGCAAATGTAATGCATGTAAATAACTTTTATCTGCAATACATTGTTTTTGAGATCCCTTCATTCCCGGAATGACGTAACATCTTTTATGACGTTCCCGGCGTTTTCAGGTTCACTCACATTTCCGGTTTATTGCATTTCCAACACACACAACATCAATGCGTCTAAGAAAGCCTACCTAATTTGTTACAAAAGGGAATCTTACTTTCCCCGTGAAGATGAGTATTTGTTCTGAATGACGTGATTTTTATTTGCACTTTTTTAAAGATTTTGTTTCCAGTTCAATCGACGCAAATGCCACGAAATTGAAGTTCACTTCCAAAAATAAAAAATCTTGTGTTATCCTGCAGACAGTGCAGTCATGTTACTCCGGTTCTTAACTTCAAGCTTCATAAATAAAATAGAATGAAAAAATACGACTTTTTACAACATTATATAAGTGGAACTTGTCCAATAAGATATTGTTATTTACAACAAGTACGAAGCGGAAGACGTCAAGCACCGCAATGTCACTATTATCATGTGACAAAGTGCTAAAATAAGTATGTTGTCCCTTAGTAGATCTTTATCTCGAAAATGACATATTTACTGTATTTTAGTCATAATAAAATTAAATCATGCCTATCTATTTAAATATCCCATATCAGGTTTTTCTTTCCTTTGCTTTTATGTTTTGATTTGCTATTAATCTATGCCATTTTTTGTATTTCTATTCTGCTTGTGCTATGTGTTTTTAGTGCTTTTTTATTTATTTGCTTGCATGACACTGCTTTTTTAGCTGCTTTGTATCTTGTGCTTGTGTGTTTTACTTATGTATATGTGTATGTCGGTTAAAAGCTCTATAGAGCTTATGTTTGTTTGTTATATTTCACATGCCGACTTTAAATAAAATATTTATTATTTATTTATTTATTTATATTTAAGCCCTTTCACAGTTAACAGTAAAGGGCATTCATACTCTCACTAACATTGTAGTATCACAAATGCGTTCATGTTCTTCACGTAAAAATATGTATGAAAAATACATATTTACACATTCGTGCATATATAACTTTCGATGTCCATATACATTGTACTAGGGACACTAGAACAGGTGCTTGCAAGGCTACATCAAAAACAGGACAAATTCATGCCCAAATTCAAAGAACTTTGTTATATATTTCACCACACAAAGGTCTGACATCGAGGCACCGTTAAACTGGTAAAAGATATAGATTTTGCAATATGCTGTACCTGTAGATATACAACGTCTCTGAATTTCTTTTACATCTCGGTCAAATCGAAGGGGATATCAAGGTAAGGGAAACGAAACAGATAGCTAAGTGTAGTTACTAAGGGGGCGCTCGATTCACTACTGTCCTGAACAGTTTTCCGTCTCTGCCGACTCTCGAGATGGTGAAGTGTGCATAGTCCCCCATTCAAGATGGAGTCCAACTAAGGGATCACGTGAATTGTGCCCCAACAATACTCGTATACGAGTATTGTGCACAGTACTCAAGTATTTTTGTTAAAAAAACTGTACGAATATTGTATACGAGTATTGTACGAGTATTGTTCAATATTGATTTTTTTTCACAGGTATTTCATGGTATGTAAAAAGATTATTGTTACACTGCATCATGGAGGAAAAGATACCTTTCAGAATGAAAAGTACTACAGCTGAAAAAGTTATCAAACTTACTCACTACAGAAGCCTATTTTACTTAAAATATATTAGCAAACGGATACCAAGACAAAAAAGGGAGAAATTCAGAAATAATATTTCCATATGTAACACAGTAGTGGGATGCCAAGGTTCTACTGTTTCTAGCTGTAGCCTTCAATGTCTCCTTTGGTGACAGTTTGCAGGTTTAATTGCAGGCCTTTGTGGACGTGTCAGTGATTCCAAATACACATTTCATTATCTTGTGATACTTAAACCGATGGCTAAAAAAGCTCGTCTATTGCAATTTACACTGCTATGCTCAGTCCAACTGAGCAGGAGTTTGAAGAAGTGAATAAGTGGTCTTTGAGACTTTCAGGAAATTTACCATAATTGGAATCAAATATTTTTGAAATCCAGTTTATGAAAATGTTCATCCTAAACTACACAAACATTTTAAGTATGGTTGCTAGGTAGAATTCCAAAAAATAAGTGGTCTTTGAGACATGTTTATGACTACTTCAAGGTATTTCCGCAATATTCCTGGAGTAAACCAGAGACATATAGATACATATGTCTCTGATTAAACTGATAGGGACATCCCGTTTCCAATCATCTTCACTAGCCAAGGGTTACGATTCACCCATCTCCTCATTGAAGCACATTTTTGGAGACAGAAGCTTCAAATTATCCCCTTTTGGAGTAAGAATTTTAGAATGATTAAAATTAACGATCATTTATAACATCTAATAATATGACAATTCAAAAATATTAAGCTAAAGGGAAACGAAACCTAAAAAAGTAAAGAAACAATACAAATTATGGGAACTTTGCAAAATTTAAGTGTTATTGTTACTCAGGTTGTAGCTAAGTTAAACTGCAACCAATCAAAAACGTGGATTGGAGGGTTCAGTAATCAAAATTGATCTGGCAAGGGTGAAGAATAAAGAAGAGAATCCCTTGACTAACGAAGATGATTTCCAATCGAAACACCAATCAGTTTTTAGCTCACATGGTTTGAGCTGGGACTAATATAACATTATATATAACGTTATATTAGTCCCAGGTTTTAGCCAGTGTGAGCTTTTGCCATCACATGGCGTCCGTCGTCCTTCCGGCTTAAACTTTTTTCCGAAAATTCTTCTCCTCTGAAACCACTTCACAAATTTAAGCAAACTTGACCTGAAAGTCATCATATGGCCTCTCAGTAAAATTGTGTTTTGTTAGTGTACCAGCCAAACAACATGGCTGCTATTGTTAAAAGTATTAAAATGATCAGCATGACAAGATCTACACACCCTGCAGTTTTGAAGAAAATCTGATGACTCATTTTAGAGGTGTTGCTCTTTTCCGTAAAATGTGCAAAACTTTAATGTTTTGTTTTATTTTTCATTAAAAAATCAAAACAGATAGAGATTAAATTTCAATTGCGAAAATGTTCATCATATATAAAGATCTACCCATGTAACAATTTTGAAGAAAATTTGAATCTCCATATAAGAGTTATTGCCTTTTATTGGTCCAATTTTTTTCATGATTTTATACATTTTGTCTTATATTTCAACACTGGAGGATACAAAGAGGAGGGGGGTGGGGTTCCGGGGGTTGGAACCCCCTTTTTTTGGCTAATTATATATTTTTTAATGAATATCCTGATGTTTTACTAAGAAAAACCCCCAAAATTTTCGCACCTCCGTCCGCTCGGCGAAATTTCTTTTATTTTTCGATCAGAACCCCCCTTTTCAAATTGCCCAGATCCACGCCTATTCAACAAGCCCCTACCAGTAGAACAAGGCTTTATTACACTAGCAAAAATGGAAAAATATGTTTTCTTAGTCCAAGGCTCATTCCTATAGATGTAAAGAAATAGGTGGACCTTAGCCAAACTAAAATTTGATCTTTGACTCACATACCAAATATCAGATCAATACCTGCAACAGTCTAGAAAAAAGTACGGAAAACTGACATTTTATTAAAATTTTGGAAGTTCAAGACCCATAACTCCTTCAAAGATCAGTAGACCGGAACAAAAGTAACTCATTAAGGTGGACTCACATACAAAGTATCAGATCAATACCTGCAACAATTAAGAAAAAAGTGCGGAAAACTGACATTTTACTTACATTTTCTAAGTCCAGGACCCATAACTGCGTCAAAAAAAGTGGACCGAAACCAAATTAAACTTGATCTGGTAGAATCACATGCAAAATATCAGATTTGAACCTCCAACAGTTTAGAAAAAGGTGCGGAAAACTGACGCAGGACTGAAAGATGGACGGACGGACGGACAGAGTGCAAACCTAAAGTCCCCTTTGGCTATCGCCGGTAAAGGACTAAAACAGTGAGTTACAGGATAAGTTTTTTATTGAAAAAATGTTCAGCATATCAAGATCTACCCACATGGAAATTTTGAAGAAAATCCAAATACCCACATAAGGGTAAATTGCCCTTCACTTGACCATTTTTTTGTGGTATAATATCTTTTGTCAAATATTTCAATAATTCGTAAAGGTTCCGCGGAACCTAGTGTCTCGCCTGCCCATTCCACTTTTATTGTAATTTAGCTTATATGAAGATGTGGTTGCTCAGTACAATTCCAAGAAACATTACTGGTCTTTGACAATTTCAGTAAATTTACCAAAATTGCAATAAAAAATTAAATTAAATCATTGAAAATATATTGTGTTTTGACTAAAATTCATCATAACACATGGTTGCAAACAAGAATTACGAAAAAATGATTGTCTTTTAGAGTTTCAGGAAATTTACCAAAATTAGAACCATATATTTTAATTCTTAGTTTTCAGAATTATGACTTGTATGAAAACATAGGTAATCAACGATTACAGAGTTCGCCTCATTACATTGTCACAGTAACAAAATTTTGCCTAGATGTTAACATCACAGTTGCATGCATAAGCAAGGTTACATGATCCTACTATGTATAGTGACTGAGATCTGAACTTGTCCGAAAACTTGAACATAAATCACTCATGCATAAAACACAAGTCAAAGTGACCTACTTTTGCCTGGATGCTGATGTACCATCAGGGATGCATGCCTATGCAAGGTTACATTATCCTACCATGTACGGTGACTGAGATCTGAACTCATCCAAAAACTTGAATGTAAATCAATAAAGCGGAAAATATAGGTCAACGTGAGGTAAATCAGAGATGGATGCATATGCAAGGTTACATGATCCTACTATGTATAGTGAATGATATCTGAACTCGTCCAAAAACTTGGATGTAAATCTTTCAAGCGTAAAATATAGGTCAAAGTGACCCAATTTTGCCTGGATGCTGATCTACCATCAGATTTATATATGCATATGCAAGGTTACATGATCCTACCATGTATAGTGACTGAGATCTGAACTTGTCCGAAAACTTGAATGTAAACCAATTAAGCGTAAGAAAAAGGTCAAAATCACCTAATTTTGCCTGGGTGCTGAACTACATCAGAGATGAATGCATGTACAAGGTTACATGATCCTACCATGTATAGTGACTGAGATCTGAACTCGTCCGAAAACTTGAATGTAAATCAATCAAGCGTAAAATATAAGTCAAACTGCCCTAATTTCGCCTGGATGCTGACCTACCACCAGAAATGCATGCATGTGCAAGGTTACATGATCCTACCATGTATAATGACTGAGATCTGAACTTGTCCGAAAACTTGAATGTAAATCAATCTAGCGTAAAATATAGGTCAAAGTGACCTGATTTTGCCTGGATGCTGACCTACCATTAGAGTTGCATGCATATGCAAGGTTACATGTACCATGTATAGTGACTGAGATCTGAACTCTTCCGAAAACTTGAATGCAAATCAATCAAGCGTAAAATATAGGTCAAAGAGACCCAATTTTCTTGGAGGCTGTGAGATAGCACAAGATGTGCATCCATACAAAGTTTGATGACCCTACCATGCATAGTTGCAGAGATATATGCCCAACTAAAAATAAACAACAAAGATGTAACCACCTATGAATATTCATCAGTCTATGGCATGTAGGTGCTGAGATATGGTACAAAATCATTGAAAAAAACTAAGTCCAATTTATGGAAAAATATGGAAAAATTTGAATTATTTTTTTTTTTCAAAAAATTAACTTGGGATACAATAATGAAGTTGAACTGAATATTGTGTCAAAATTTCATTGATATTGAATATGAGAAAGTTACTGAAGTTCAAAAAAAGTTCAACATTTGGGTTAACCAAATGTTAACGACGCCGACGACAACGACGGGTTTCTTTGACCGCTATGTCTCGCTTTCGCTATGAAAAATGTGCCCGGAAAGTCTGCATAACAACCAAGATGGCCCCAGCGGTTAACATAGTTTAACATTGGACCCTATATCCTCGCCTCTGAAACAACAAAGCCAATCGGGTCCAAACTTTGTCACAATAGTCCATGGGCGGCCCTCTTTAAAAGTGTCTTGGAAGTCCACGCTTCATCCAAGATGGCACCATCGGGGAACTTAGTTTAACATTGTGCCCTATGGATAAACACATTTAAGGATCTTCTCCTCTAAAACTACTGGGCCAATTGGAATCGAACTCGCTCACGTTAGTTTTTAGTTTGTCCCCTTTGAAAAATATGTCCAGCAAGTCTGCATCACATTCAAGCTGCCATCGAGGAACATAGTTAAACATTGGACCCTATGGGAAAACATTTAAAGATATTTTTTCACTCTGACACAACTAAGCCAATTGGATTCAAACATGGTCACAATATTCCTTTGGTGGTCTTCTTTAGAAAGACATCACATCTAGATGGCCTCTAGCTGAGAACAAAGTTTAACATTTGACCCTTTGTTATGACGACAGCATTCTGGCGGCACCATATTATTAGACATTTTGACCTCAACCTCGCCCTCAGTGCAATGTTTTAAAACTTTCACCTTGCTTCTAGAGGTTTGTTGTCTAGTGTTAGGGTGTTTATATTTGGTATGTGACCAATATGAAGAGAGCTTTCTGACAATACCGTAGTTGCAGACATTTTGAACTTGACATTGTCCTGGAATGTACCACTCAATTTTTAACGCGCCGGGACGAATGTCTGAAGAGCTGTTGTCATACCCTGGCGTCGTCAGCAAAAATTTTAAGCTTGCTTTTGGAGTGGAGACCTTAAGTACATGCTAGGATATTAATATTTGGCATGTGACTGCCTTGTAATGAGCGCTTTCTTGTGGTATCATACTTGTAGACATTTTCACCTAGACCTTGCCCCTAGGGCAACCTTGCCTCTAGAATGTAGGCTTTTAGTGGTATGGTGTTCATATTTAGTATGTAACTTCATGACCAAAACTTTCTAGCGGTACTATATTTGTAAACATTTTGACCTTTACCTTGCCCTTATGGCAATTAAAAAAACCTTTACCTTACCTCTAGAAAGATGGGTTTATTGGTAGGGTGTTCATGTTTGGTTTGTAACTTAATTACGGTGAGAGCTTTCTGCTTGTACCATATTTGTAAACAACTTATGACCTTGGCCTTTTCCTGAGGTCAACTGAAATTAAATGACTTTGCTTACCTAGAATTTAGACATTTAGTGGTAGGACATTCATATTTGGTATGTGTGTTTGTTATGACTACATCATTCTGGCGGCACTATATTATTAGACATTTTGACCTCAACCTCGCCCTGGGGGCAATTAAAAAAAACTGTAACCTTGCTTCTAGAGGTTAGTTGTCTAGTAAAAGGGTGTTTATATTTGGTATGTGACTTCAATATGAAGACAGCTTTCTGACAGTACCACAATTGTAGACATTTTGACCTTGACATTGTCCTGATGGCAATTTGAAAAATCTTATTCTTTTTTGTGGAAGGTAGTTCCTATTTGGCATGCGACTTCCTTAAACATTTAAAAAATTAAAACATTACAATTACAATAATGTATTATTTCAAATTTATTGTGCATTGAGGCCACTCTAATCACAGGCGAGCTATGTTGTCTTCTGACAACTATTTTTAGGTGGTACATTTAAGTGGTTTATGTCCAAATTATGTGGTTACAACTAAAGACAGAATTCCACTTTTAAATGGGTCCCTACATAACCAAATCCGTCTATCCATCTTTCTGTCCATAATGTCCAATTGTCCCTCTAATTTGATGTGAAAAATTGCAAAGTGGTTATTTTATGTATCTATCATATAATATCACAAATACCTCTTAACAAAAATTCAGCTCTCCGGAAAAAACATTTAAAAACAATTGTAAGGGCAGACGGGCACGACGGACGGACGGACGGACGGACGGACAGACGCCCATAATTACCATATACACACACCGCGTTGCAGCGGGGATAATTAGGTTTTTGAATTTCCATAGAGTCTAATAATGTCCTCTGCTGGTGGACATGTTTTTCATCTGACCTGGATAAAATGAGTAATCGTTATGCAAAGACCTTTTATGCATCATTCTTGTAAAGTTTAGTTGAATTTGCTTCTTTTGGCCGTTCTTTCTAAAGTGTACATTGTTCAGCTATTCTTCTTTGGTGGCCATGTGGTTACAAATGAAACGAGCAGTCTTTACAAAAAGACTTTCCATCTATTCCAGTGCAGTTGAGGCAAATTTGCTTTGGTAGTTTCGGAACAGATAATATACCATTTTCCCCATATGGGTCATATGTTAATCAACGTTCTGTGCTGGCATCACACTATTTTTTTGTCAGATCTAAACAAAAAGAATATTTCGTACATTATTCCAGTACAGTTGAATTTAATTTATTTCAATAGCTTTGGATAAGAACATAATTGGCAATTGTTGTGATGGACATTTCATGCAGTTTGTGGTTTTAGAGAAGATGATGAAAATGTGCAAAATGGCGAAGTGACAGCAATAGCTTTGGTTCATGTGACTTATCAGTAAACAGGAAATAAAAGAATGGCAGATGTGAAAAGAACAGACAGAGTACAACCCGCCATACGAAAGATTAGAACAAGATATGAAATTAACCAAGATTTCTGTATGAAAGGTGTTACGGATGATTAATTGTAAAACAAAATTATACTTATCTCTCTTACAGAACTGAGGACGTAACTGGAGGTTACAGACCAATCCAGATTGCTAGGATTTTTGTTTAGTGGAATCCCACTTTTTTCTCCACCTAATGCACATGGGACATTAGGATATATTTTGATGATCGTAAAAGGGAATTTTCCCCAAATTGTATGACTTCATGTTTTCTGGTTTTATCCTTTATATTGCCAAGTGGTGCCGATTTTTTCTCCATAATACATCTTTTGATGCATTCTGAAAATGATTCAATTGGAGTTATTTTATCAAATTCATCAATGGATCAATATTTCTTCATGCAAAAGTTGTCAGAGGACAACATAGCTTGCCAAGAATCAGTGTGACCTCGATGCACAATAAATTTGAAATTTATACATTTTAGTGAATGTTACGTTTTAAATTTTTCTTAAATATGATATAAGGAAGTCATGCCAATTATGAACTCCCTACAACTGAAAGAATAACTCCCAGAAGCATGGTTCAATTTTTTTTTAAACAATAGCCCTCAGGGCAATGTCAAGGTCAAAATGTCTACAACTATGGAAATGCCAGAAAGCTCTCATCATAGGGAAGTCACATAACAAATATTAGCAACCTAAATGTTTACATTCAAATAGCAAAATTCAAGTATAAAATTAGAGGCTCACATGAGCCTGTATCGCTCACCTGGTGACTGGTCTCATTCATTTTCATAAAAAACACACCCATTCATACTGTAAATCAGTTCACAAGATGTTACAGTTTAAATCTTTAATGAGGTAAAAATATAGAAATCACAAACTTTGAGGGGGGCCACCCAAAGAAATATGTAACCAAGTTTGGTTCCAATTGGCTCAGTAGGTTCAGAGGAGAAGACATTTTAATGCATTTCCCATAGGGTCCCTATGTTAAACTATGTTCTACGCTGGCGGCCATCTTGGTGAGGTACGTTATAAAAATCAGAAACTTTAAAGGGGACCACCAGAGGACTATTGCGATTAAGGCATAACCATTAAAGTGTTGCACGCAACACTATTAGCTATATATATTTACCTTATGTATCTTACCTGTAGCAACCTTATCCTTCTTCTATCTATTTCCTACCCATCAAATGTTCATCGAGTGCTATGTTACAACTCTAGATTTCCTACGAAGAGGAATGACTAGGTTACCGAAAGCTATATTTTTTATAGCCTAGGTGGTCTAGGGCGTTGGACATAGTTCAGGCGAAGTTGTCATAGATGACAACAAAGCAGGGGTTCAAATCCAGCCGTAGACCTTGCTGGATTTTCCGATGTTAACAGGTTTAAAAAGACGATTTTCATCACTGTTGGCATTCGGAATCATATATTCCACCTTTGCAGCTCACTATTGTGATTAAGTTTGGTTCCATTTGTCTCTGCTGTAGTTTCAGAGGAGAAGAACTTTCAATGCATTTCCTATAGGATCTCTATTTTAAACTACTAGTATGTTTCCTGCTGGTGGCCATCTTAGATGAGGTACAAACATAAAAAAAGCAATGGTGCATTACATGATACCCCGCCACGTTTCACAAAATTTTTAAGTTAAAAGAGGCATAACTCCATAACTGTGTGTACCGCTGAACCCAAAGTTACATTTGGCCTTTGTTTAATGGTAAACAATTTACATACCAAGTTTGAGGACATTATGTTACTTCATTCACAAGTTATTATCACAAAACACTAAAATTTGCAAAATTTCAAGGGGCATTACTCCGGAACCCCTTGGACCTCTGAACCCAAAATACATCTTGACCTGAGTTTTGTGGTTAACAGCTAACAATCAAGTTTGAAGACTGTGTTATGTTGTTCACAAGTTATCAGAAGGAAACCCTAAAATTAGCAAAATTTCAAAGTTTCAAAGGGCATAACTCCAGAACCCCTTGGACATCTCAACCCAAAATTGTTCTTGACCTGACTTTTGTGGTAAACAACTTACATACCAAGTTTGAAGGTCTTGTGTTATTTTATTCACAAGTTATCAGTCGGAAACCCTAAAATTCGCAAAATTTCAAAGTTTCAAGGGGCAGAACCCCTTGGACTTTTGAACCCAAAATCGAACTTGACCCGAGTTTTGTGGTAAACAATTTGCATACCAAGTTTGAAGACCTTGTGTTATTTTGTTCACAAGTTAGTTTGAAGACCTTGTGTTATTTTGTTCACAAGTTATAAGAAGGAAACCCTAAAATTTGGCAAAAATTCAAAGTTTCAAGGGGTATAACTCCAGAACCCCTTGGACCTCTGAATCCAAAATCGAAGTTGACCTGAGTTTTGTGGTAAACAACTTGCATACCAAGTTTAAAGACCTTGTGTTGTTTCGTTCCCAAGTTATAAGTCGGAAACCTTCAGGGGACGGAGGAAGGACAGACAGACGGACGGACGGACGGACGGACGGACGGACAGACAGACAGATAGACAGACAGACGTATGGAAGAACACATGACGGAAAGTATCACATAATACCTCGTCACTTCGTGTGGCGGGGTATAAAAATCACAAATTTTGATGGGACCACCCAAGGACTACTGTGATCAAGTTTGGGACCTATTGGCATGGTACTTTCAGAAAAGATTATTGGATGCATTTCCCATAGGGTAACTATGTTAAACTAGGTTCCCTGCTGGCGGCTATCTTGGGTAAGGTATGAGCATGAAAATCACAAACTTTCAAGGGAACCACCTAAAGACTATTATGACCAAGTTTGGTTTAAATTGCCTCAGTAGATCTTTGAAAACATTTTCAAAGGGTCCTCTGTTAAACTATGTGATGTGCTGGGTTAAACTATGTGATGTGCTAAGGACCATCTTGGATGAGGTACGAACATAAAAATCACTAACTTTCAAGGGGACCATCCAAGGACATTAGTGGCCAAATTTGGTTCCTATTGGCTTAGTGGTTTCATAGGAGAAGACCTTTGAATGCATTTCCGTACGATCCCTATGTTAAATTATATATGTTCCCCACTGGCGGCCATTTTTGGTAAGGCGCAAACATAAAAATCACACTTTAAAGGGGACCACCCAAGGACTCTTGTGACTAAGTTTGGTTCCCGCAGAGAAGATCTTTGAATACATTTCCTATAGGGTCCCTATGTTAACCTATGTTCCCCGCTGACGGCCATCTTGGATGAGGTACAACCTTCAAAATCACAAACTTTAAAGGGGACTATTGTGACCAAGTCTGGTTCCCATTGGCTCAGTGGTTCTTCGAATGCATTTCCCTTAGGGTCCTATATTAAACTATGTTCCCTGCTGCCAGCCATCTTGGATGAGATGCGACCTGCTGGACATATGTAGAAATAGTAGTCCTTGAAAAGCTTAACACTTTTACAATTCACATTTAACCTCTATCTCAAATTGTGTTTTGAAATAAAAGTAAAAACGTATAAAAATCGTAAAAATTAAAAGAAAAAGGGGCAATAACTCCTATGTGAGTCGTCAATTTTCTTCAAAATTGCAGATCTTACTATGCTGACCTTTTTGTTATTTAAACTTCACTTCTATCTTCTGACATTTTCAATATATAAGACTAAAGGTAATAACAAGTGTGGACCCAAATTGATGTCTCGACCTTCCCTTCTTGGTCGCAAATATATCGACAAACGAATACCGAAGCAAGAACGAGGAAAGGGGAAATTCTAAAATCATAAATCCAAAACCACGGCAATCAGTCACAGTAACACGAATTGAGACAGTATGACAAAGACATAACAAACAAACAAAAACGAACAAAAACGCCACAAAACTAAAGCAAAAGCAGTGTGAACCCCCATTAAAACTGAGGTATCATCAGGTGCTCCGGAAGGGTAAGCATGATCTGCTCCACGTGTGGCACCAGTCACACTGCCAGTGAAAAGTCCGATTTTGTCACAGTCGGTGTTAGTCAGTCCGGTAACAAACTCTGGATAGTAGTATACCGCGCTAGTTCAGATCCATAGGCCCTATGTTAAAGTCCTTCGATTTTTCCCTCCGATTGGGAGGGACTTTGTGACAAAGTGACAAGCTGCTGTGGAAGTCTTTTTGACGAGGTGCTAATGTACTTTAGTGTGTCATTGACCTTTTGGCCTCGTCCTGTATGTCTCGCCTGTATGGCTCCACCCTTCTTCTGTTTAAGATGCTTTCATTTGTGAAGCTATCGTATTGCCCTGTGTAAGATGCTTTCATCGGTGTTATCTTTGATCTGGTCCCTAACTCTAAATTTAACTTTTATTTTGACCTATAGTCTTGTCTTCTTGTCTTCTCTCTGGACTTTGGTTTCTGTAATCTTGCGCTATGTATTCTATTGTCTTTGTTTTATTATATTACCCTAATCCTTTATGTTAGCTCTAACCATGACCATAATCTGACCCCAATCATTGTGTTTTATATGTCGTGTTCTCTAAACCATACCCTAACTTCTAAGTTTCCATCCTAACCGTAGTCATTTGGTGTTTGTATGCATTATGTTGTGTTCCTTAAGTCCTTATACATTCGTTTCTTGATTTTGTTGTTTTTTGTTTATGACTAACTCTAACTATTCGTTGTTCTAATTTTTTTCTGTTTCTCTATTTATAGTTACTTTTCTTTTTTGAATGCTTTTCTTATTTTCAACTTTTTTTTATTTTCTTTATCCAACCTCTAACCCTAACCCAAGTTGCTATGGCAACTTTAATTTTTTTTGTTGCTTTCTGTTCATTACTAACTCTAACTCTCCTTTTTCTTATTTTTTCTTTACCCCTTGTGCTTTTATTCAACGCTATTCTTAAACTTTCTTTTTCCAACCCTAACCTAAGTTGCTATGACAACTTTTATTTTTTTATGTGTTTCTCTTTTGTTTGTTTGTTTGTTTGTTTTTTGTTTGTTTTATTTTGTTTTGTTTTTTTTTGTTTTTTTTATTTATGTTTTTTTATTTGCATATTTATTTATTCATTCATATTTGTTTATTTTTACTTATTCATTTATTTTTTTTTATTTTGGTTTTTGTTGTTTTGTTCTTTGTTAGATCTTCTAAGCGTATTCTTCTTTTAGGCATTGAAATAAACAACAGAATATTAACATATATACATTTTATTATCTCCGTCATTAGATAGACACGGGTCGGAGTGCCACATGCTATCTTTACAGTGTTTAATATCCATAAGGTAATGTGCAATAATCAGTCATGATGATTCTTTTGTCAAACACTAGTCTATAATCTTTACTTTGATGGATAGATAGTAGTCTCTTCTGGTCTCTAATAATTTTAAAATCATCGGTAACGGTCTTCACATCGTCTCTTCTATTAGTGACCATATGTTTTATGGTATCAAAGTTGATGATCAGCGAGTTCAGGCTGAGGCTGATTCCTCGCACTTTAGATATGGTGGTATTCATGTTCTTATCCGGTCTGACTAACTTTGGGTTCTCCAGTCACAAACTCTGTAATTGTGTTATCCGGTACTTCATCCGTGAGATCTCCTAAATAGTCTCCTAATTCGGGTTTCCATTCTTCCGGTTGAGATGTATAAACAATAGAATCGGTATCGGCGTATAAGGTTCGCCTGTCCAATTTCTCCAAATAACTATACAATTTTAAACGGGCTTGAGCGGTTGTATAAGCAGCAATGATGACATTAGTACGCCCGGAGTCTTCCACAAACTCTACTTTATACTGGTATCTAAATTCCACCATCTCATCATTGACGGGATAAACACTCATGACGATAATTTGGTCACAGGAAGTGACGTAGACCGGAAGTCACGTGACCGGAAGCGGAAGTCATGTGACCGGATGTATGACATGTTAACATTGCGCATGCGCAAGGTAGAAAGGGGATTCCCTTAAAAATCTATTTTAGAACGGGGAAGCCCGAACTTGTGCCCATATACTACTTGGAGTAACCCTTATTTTAGTATTGTTTGCGTGTTTTCGTACCTGTGTAATCTCTTACTAGGGTGACTCGGGGTCGCTGAATCGATTGGTGCAGGTATCAAAGCGCTAGCTACGAGTGTGAACGAGATATCGGCCCTGAACGGCCCTTAGTCGGCCCTGACCCTTAGTATTCGTACTATAGACATATCATATATGGATTTGGGGTATCTTTAATACTTCTAAAGCGATTAGTCAAGGTAGTTAAGGGGTAGAACGTACTGGTCTGAAGTTATCGGGCCTTTGAAATAAAAGATCGGCCCTAAGTCGGCCCTAATTCGGCCTTAATTTTGAATATTGATAATAGGATCACATGATATATTGAATCGGTGTATCTTTAGTCATCTAAAGCGATTGGTGTAGGTAGTTAAGGGATAGAACCTACTGTTATGGATATATCGACCCTTAGAAAATTGAGATCGGCCTTAGTCGGCCCTAGATTAGTCTTTACCCAAACTATTGATACTATAGTCAAGTGAAATATGAATTCGTGGTATGTTTAGGCTTTTCAATCGTTTGACCACACTGTCAAGTTGATATCTGTTACCTTAAAGCAGTCTCGCTAAGTACGAGATTTCGCGTTATTTCATTTTATTTTGATGTTTTCGACGTACAAGTTCGTATTTTGTTTCATATATTCTAAGTTTTATTGTATTTCTGTTCAATTTTATGTTTCAGATCGTATTTTTGATGAATGTATCTCAGTTTTTTTGTCTTTATTGGTCTTTTTACGGGTTTTTGCTAATGCTGCTGCTGCGGTATGGTGATAAAGCCCCTGCTGCTGCTACTGCTGCTGCTGCTGTGTCATATATGACGTATAATTGCTTCCGCTGCCGCCGCCGCCACCACCAATGGACACCACCAACACCGCCACCGCCGTTAAACTATCACAATCACAGATTAAAATCACCACTTTTACCATAACAATACCATGAAATCTTCCTGTTTTACTAAAACAATATCATGAAATCGCCATTTTACTTACACAATATCATGAAATCTTCCTTTTACTAATACAATACCATGAAATATTCCCTTTACTAACATGAAATCGCCATTTTACTAACACAATATCATGAAATCTTCCTTTTACTAATACAATATCATGGAATCACCATGGTTACTAACATGACATCACCATGGTAACTAAGGAAATACTTACTACTAATAACCCACATACCAAATATTATTGACCTTACATAAATAGATACTGGGAAACTTCATATGATCACTGGAACGTGAAATTGAGGTCACAGACAAAAGCCATATTGCAGACTGCCATGTACTACCCAAGACCAATCTATACACCAAACATCATTGACCTAACACTTATAGTTACTGAAACTAGAGGCTCAACAACTGAGCCTGTATCGCTCACCTGACAAAATGCTTCAGTCAATGCAATGAATGACTAAAAATGATTTTTTCCCATGGGGTCTATTGTTAGCTATTTTCACTATTTGGACCCATGTTTTTGTCAGATACTATTGAAATGAGTGATCTTTGCAAAAAACCTTATATACATCATTCCAATACATATAAGTTCAATTTGCTTCAATAGTACAGAGCAGGTGATGAAAAGAATGCTTTTCCCTTTGGCTCCAATGTTAAACTATGTTTCGTGCTGGCAGCTATGTCTTTGGTCTCATCGAGTGAAATGAGTACTTTTTTTGAAGGACCTTCCATACATCATTCCTGTAAAGTTTGGTTGAATTTGCTTCAGTTGTTTAAGAGGAGAATGTGATTTTCCCATGGGGTCCTCAGTTGTATTGAAGGTGGAGGAAAGCGGAAAATCAACAAAATGATCTCCGAAAGAAACCACCGAACTGCCAGGGG
>MJUU01003884.1:0-20721 GCA_002080025.1 Modiolus philippinarum | reverse complement strand
TATTCTAAGTTTTATTGTATTTCTGTTCAATTTTATGTTTCAGATCGTATTTTTGATGAATGTATCTCAGTTTTGTTGTCTTTATTGGTCTTTTTACGGGTTTTTGCTGATGCTGCTGCTGCTGCTGCGGTATGGTGATAAAGCCCCTGCTGCTGCTGCTGTGTCATATATGACGTATAATTGCCGCCGCCGCCGCCGCCGCCGCCGCCACCACCAATGGACACCACCAACACCGCCACCGCCGTTAAACTATCACAATCACAGATTAAAATCACCATTTTTACCATAACAATACCATGAAATCTTCCTGTTTTACTAAAACAATATCATGAAATCGCCATTTTACTAACACAATATCATGAAATCTTCCTTTTACTAATACAATACCATGAAATATTCCCTTTACTAACATGAAATCGCCATTTTACTAACACAATATCATGAAATCTTCCTTTTACTAATACAATATCATGGAATCACCATGGTTACTAACATGACATCACCATGGTAACTAAGGAAATACTTACTACTAATGTATCACTTCTAACTACCTTTACTATTTTTGTAACAATCTTGAAACAAAAAGTGGATTGAAGCTGTACATTCTCCTGACCAGGTCGAAGCAAAAATACCTTAAGTAAATGGTAAGTACATTAATTACCCATCACTTATTCATATTCATAACTAATTAATATCCATAACTAAATATTATAACTAAATATCATAACTACATGATGTCCTTTTATTTTTACAGACCAATCAATAACCAGTTTAAGAACCAAAGTGTCAATCGGAAGAGACCTGAAGTAAATGGTAAGTACATTAATTGCCAATCACTAATTCATATACTAATTATAATATTCATAACTAATTATTAAAACTAAATGATGTCCTTTTGTCTTTACAGATATATACCTGTGAAAAGCCAAATTGTGATTAGAAGGACCAAAGCGTGATTCGAAAGAAACCTCAAATAAATGGTAAGTAATTTAATTACCCATCACTAATTCATAACTAATCATAATATTCATAACTATTTTCCATAACTAATTATTATAACTAAATCATGTCCTTTTTATTTTTACAGATGTATACCTGTGATTATTGTCAGCAAAAGTTCATTAAGAAGAGTCAGTTGCTACAACATTACAGACAATTCAAGCAACATAGTATGTTTACATGTGGTGTATGCCTGAAGCATTTTACAAGAGAAGACAACCAAGACCGTCATGAAAAGAAACATACTGATGACAGTTACTTCCCCTGCAATGAGTGTGGTTTATAATATAGGGACCAAGATAGTCTGTATGAACACCAGACAGGATCTGGATTACCTCGTCAACCTATAGTTCGAAGTCAGCCCAATCAATATTACATCATTGAAAAGGGTAAAGGTACCAGAATGCCTCGTTTTAATACAGAATCCAATGAATACCATGTCACGTTCAAGGATTTACATGTCAACAGTATTCCAGAAATTTTAAAATCGTTACAAAAACTGTTCGACTCCATTTTATCAGACCTCACTAGCGGAATGAAAGAAGAAGATTTAGTACAGATCACCCTTGACTGCCCAGACCTGGATTTTCCTATACGATTACCCTTTATGAAAGTTGGACAAATTTCAGGATAGCCTTTGCTTTTGGAAATGGAGAAGGTATTACAGTCAAATGAACAATTTACTTAATCTTAATGTTACCCACGTTGAATTACCAAATGGTGGAGTCGGAAAACAGTGTGATTACGTGGACACCGAACGGTTTTTGAAAGAGAAGAAATGTTTCATCCGAATTCTTAACGATGATGATTTATGCTGTGCCAGGGCCATCGTCACCGCCATAGCCAATATTGATGGACATTCCCAGTGGAACAGTATACGTTTTGGTAAATATATTCAAAAGGAATTAGCAGTTGACCTACACACCAAAGCCGGCGTACCGTTAACTAAATGCGGAATCGACCAAGTTAAACAATTCCAGAATTTTCTAACTGACTACCAAATACATGTGGTTGCCCAGGAACATTTTAATGGTATTATTTACCATGGACCTTCAGCTGAGAAGAAAATATTTTTGTATTATCATGATAACCATTTTGACGTTATTACCAGTGTGACTGCTTTTTTGAGTCGCAGTTACTATTGTACAGATTGTCACAAAGGATATGATCATAAAGAAGAACACGTGTGTAACAACGTATGTAATTGCTGTCATAAAATTCATGACCAAACCAAAGATGTCGAATGGATATTTTGTACCGATTGTGGACGGTATTTTAAGGGATCAACATGTTTTGATCTTCATCAGCAGATGACATCAGCGGGAAACTCGACGTGTACAACTTATTATAAATGCCAGACAAAACCGTGAATAAACCGTGAATAAACATTAAATAAACGCAATATTTGTGGAAATGTCTATTGTAAAATATGCAAAGATTACTATCCACCGGGACATCAGTGTTATATGTTACCCGTGAATAACAACAATGAACAGAAGGAACAACCTTTCATTTTCTTCGATTTTGAATGCACTCAAGATGATAAGATTCAGTGTGATGAAGGATATTCACCCGACGACAACGGTAGGTGCACTCATTGTAACAAAAGCAATATAGCAGACTGTCATGGATCACCCAAAACGAAAATTCCAAATATAAGTGACCTACCAATGATAGATACGGAAAAACCCAACATGTTCACTAGACCGTGAAAATTGAGGCCAAGGGCTAAAGCCAAATAGCAGGCTGTCATATTCCATCTAAGACAAACACACATACCAAATATTATTGACCTTACATAAATAGATACTGGGAAACTTAATATGATCACTGGAACGTGAAATTGAGGTCACAGACAAAAGCCATATTGCAGACTGCCATGTACTACCCAAGACCAATCTATACACCAAACATCATTGACCTAACACTTATAGTTACTGAAACTAGAGGCTCAACAACTGAGCCTGTATCGCTCACCTGACAAAATGCTTCAGTCAATGCAATGAATGACTAAAAATGATTTTTTCCCATGGGGTCTATTGTTAGCCATTTTCACTATTGGGACCCATGTTAATGTCAGATACTATTGAAATGAGTGATCTTTGCAAAAGACCTTATATACATCATTCCAATACATATAAGTTCAATTTGCTTCAATAGTACAGAGCAGGTTATGAAAAGAATGCTTTTCCCTTTGGCGCCAATGTTAAACTATGTTTCGTGCTGGCAGCTATGTCTTTGGTCTCATCGAAATGAAATGAGTACTTTTTGTGAAGGACCTTCCATACATCATTCCTGTAAAGTTTAGTTGAATTTGCTTCAGTTGTTTAAGAGGAGAATGTGATTTTCCCATGGGGTCCAATTTTAAACTACGTTCCGTGCTTGTGGCCATGTTTTTTTATCGGATCAGAACGATATGAGCAATCTTTGCAAAGGACCTTCTATACATCATTCCTGTAAAGTTTGGTTGAATTAGCATCAGTTGTTTCTGAGGAGAAGATGAAAATGTGAAAAGCTAACGGAAGGAAGGACGACGAACATCAAGTCATGGCAATAGCTCACACTGACCCTTTGGGTCAGGTGAGTTAAAAATGACCTAATCACAAAAAAACTTTACATGCTCACTAGACCCTGAAAGTATAAAAGCCATATGACAGACTGTCATGTTCTACCAAAGACCAACTTACACACCAAATATCACTGACCTACCACTTATAGCTACTGAGAAACTAAACTAAGCACAAAAACTGAACATGTTCATTGGACGGTGAAAATGAGGCCACAGACAAAATCCATATAGCAGACTGTCATGTACTACTCAAGACAAATATATACAAAGAACTCTCTGCGGAAGCCCCCACAATAAAAAGGCAGAATGGGAACCGGTCAGGACAATTTACACTATCAAAACCGGCGCCGTTAAATGCTCAGTTGTATTGAAGGTGGAGGAAAGCGGAAAATCAACAAAATGATCTCCGAAAGAAACCACCGAACTGCCAGGGGAACAACCAGAACCCACAGACATCATGTAAATGAGAGGTCAGTTCGACATGCCATAACATAAACCAAAATGGACGGCTGACAGTCCCACGTTTCCAAACTCCGTGATGTTAGACGTCCATAAAACAATAATTAAATCCAAAGAGATGCAAATATGCATTCAGTGTTAAAATCCAAGAATTTAACAAAAGCACTAAACTTTGACATCCAAATCATTTTAACACTCAGAATTTGGAGAGCCGAAACAAAGCGTCCGACTTGCACGGAGGGCGGGAAACAATCAAGTTTGGTTAGTATTTGCCCAGTGGTTTCAGAGGAGAAAATCTGAATAAAAGTTAACAGAGGGACGGACAACGGACGAACGACACCAAGTGATGGGAAAAGCTCAGTCCGTCCATACGTACATACGTACGTGCGTTTGTAACGCTCCCCGATAGCTCTGCAGCTATTCTCCTATCCGGCGTGACAACCGACCAGTCCAATCAGTCGATTTAAATCTTTCACACCCCAACGCGATCGATGTTTACAGATATAATCTATGTAAGAAATTCGATATTTATAATTGAAATATATTCAGTGTTATAATAAATATGATCTTGAAATTTGGATATGATCTTTATATTGATGTTTCAAATGCATATTTCGAGTTTCATTTAAATATCTTGAAAAATGAATGAATAAATCAAAGTTGAAGTTACTTAGATATATAATGAAATGTGGACTTTTTCACCGCCTCCACAGGTAAAGTGCCCGGATGCCCGGATAAGAGAATAAGAGATACAAATTTGAAACATGGCACCATACTAGAGTATGATCAGAAGTAGCGCACTGTGGATTCAGAATTTAGTTCAAAGGCCAAAGGGGCAAATTATGGGCGAAAACGAACTTTTGCTATATCTAATAATTGAAGAAATTTCTGAGGCCATTTGGGCTAGAAAGTTGAAACTTGGGAATCAACTCACATATTATGTAGCAACTTCACAGAGGGTGTCGGAATTTCGGTATGATCCCTCAGGGCATGGCCTCTAGGGGGTCCAAAAAACCCGAAAAAATCGATTCCGCTGGAACTCCTCTTACACCTTAAATCACAGAAACCTTACAATAGGGGTAAAAGTAACATTATAGAAGTTGTCTGTGCCGAAGGTTTCAGAATTTTGAAATTGCCCTCAGGGCGGAAAAATGAGCGAAAATGTATTTCGAGATATCCAGTAATAAGCGAAATCTTCTGAAGTATTCATATTTGAAAGCTGAAACTTGGTATGCAAGTTCGATTATATGCATCTCATTTACTGATGATAGCAGACTTTTGGTCTGACTCCTGGGGACATGCCCTTAAGGGGCCAAAAAATGTTAAACAATCAGTACTCATCAGAACGACGGGAACTCTATGTGTAATTTTGATTTTGTGGTTTATTTTTTCATGAGGAATTATTGGAATTGCTCTTTGAATCCGTTCTAAGCTTTTAGAATTTAGACCCCGGCGCCAAATTTGGTAAATTTCCTGAAAATGTCAAAGACTAGTAATTTTTGAAATTCCAACATATAATTATAATTAAGCAACGTTTTAATGTCATCAACTAGTTTGATTCTAATTTTGGTAAATTTCCTGAAACTCTCAAAGACTAATTACTTTTTGGAATTTTACCTAGCAACCATATCTTTTTGATGCCTTATAGTTTTAATGATCATATTCAATGGTCAGATTACAAAAAACCTTGATTCTAATTTCGGTAAATTTCCTGAAACTCTCAAAGACCTACTGTTTTTTTTTTGGAATTCTACCTAGCAACCATATCTTTTTCAATTCCTTACAGTAATAAACTGTGGACACAGGATATGTCTCGCCCGTCCCTTAAATCGCCTTAATTTGCACATTGATCTACTGCAGCAGGAATAAAAATAAAATATAATCTTTAACTGTGTTTACAATTTCCTTGGAAAAAAATGATATGATCACTCATGCATGACTAAGGAGCCAGGGTCACCATCTGGGGATGGAATCTGTATGTTTTCCCCAAGACGCAACTGCATGTCACATATCAAGTGCCTAGGACTACTGGTATTGGCTGTACAAACTGCTTGCTAAAAACTTAAAGTGATCGTTCATGTGTGACATCAAGTGCCTAGGACTACTGGTATAGGCTGGACAAACTGCTTGCTTAAAACTTAATGTGATCGTTCATGCGTGACTAAGGGACGGGCCACCATCTGGGCGTGGAATCGGTATGTACTCCCCAAGACGCAACTGCATGTCAAATATCAAGTGCCTAGGACTACTGGTATAGGCTATACAAACTGCTTGCTAAAAACTTAATGTTATTGTTCATGCGTGACTAAGAGGCAGGGCCACCATCTTGGCGTTGAATCAGTATGTACTCCCCAAGACGCAACTGCATGTCAAATATCAAGTGCCTAGGACTACTGGTATAGGTTGTACAAACTGCCATAATCTAAGTAGGGACTTGAGTTGTTCCCATAATAATGCAACTGCACATCAAATACTTTGGACCTACAACTAACTTCACAACAGTTTGCAACTGTTGACGCCGCAGCCGCCGCCGGAAACGCTATCCCCAAGTCTCGCTTCCGTGACTTTTTCGTCGCGGGCGAGACAAAAATGATGATTTTCAACAGTCAGGTTGCAAAAATCTTTGATTCTAATTTTGATAATTTCCTGAAATTCTCAGAAACCTGTACTTTTGAAATTCTACCTAGCAAACATATCTTTTTGGTGTTTTACAGTTACAATGATGAGTTTAGTTTCAAAAACACTTGTCTTTTTTACAAGGGGAGGGGTCCGAAAAGGAGTAGCAGGGGGATCGCAATCTTTGATTGGCTGTGTTTCATTACATACAAAATATTAAAGAACCTTAGTGAGCAAGCTCACATACCCCACGCCTCCACATGTCAGAAAATCCTGCATTTGTGAACTAAAAAAATATCCTATAAGCAATATTATACATAACAAGAGGCTCCCAAGAGCCTATAATGCTCACCTGGGCCATGGCTGACACAATTAGTCAAAATAATCCAAATATTTAAGGGTCTCAATTTCAAGTTTGTTGATAGACATTGATGTTATATGATCCAAAATTAAACTATGCATGTTCCCCAGCTGTCACCTTCTTGAAGAAGACCATCTAAGCATCATTGTGCCTCACTTTGGTTCCAGTTGGCCTAGTATTTTCAGAGGAGATCTTTAAATGATTTCCAATGGGGTCCAAGGTTAAACTGTTCACCGCTGACTGCCATCTTGGATGCTTTGTGGACATGCTGGACACATTTTATGCAGGGGACCAAGAAAGGACCACTGTGATCAAGTATGATTCCAATTGGCCATGTGCTTTCAGAGGAGAACATCTTTGAATATGTTTCCCTATAGGATCCAATGTTTAAACCATGTTCCCCTTTAATTCACCATCCCCATCTTGAATAAGATGTGGCCTTGCCAAACACATTTTTTAAAAGGGACCAACTACAGGACCATTGTGAGTAAGTTTGGTTCCAATTGGCCCAGTATTTTCAAAGAAGATTTTTGCAATATTGTCCAAATTTTGACAAAGTTCCCCACTGGAAGGCCATCTTGCCTGACAAAATTTTTCAAGGGGACCACCCAAGGACTATTGTGACCAAGTTAGGTTCCAATCGCCTCAGTGGTTCAGAGAAGAAGATCTTTGAATGCTTTCCCATAGGGTCCAATGTTAAAACTGTGTTCCCCGCTAGCGGCCATCTTGAATATGATACAGACTTGCCAGACATTTCTTTTAAAAAGGACCATCGTGACCAAGTTTGGTTCCAATTGGCCCAGTAGTTTCAGAGATCTTGGAATAAAGCGTCCATTTTTCGACAAAGATCCCACTGGCAGCCATCTTGGATCTAGTGTTGACTTGCCGAACACATTTTTAAAGGGGACCACCTGAGGACTATTGTGACAAAGTTTGGTTCCAACTGGCCCAGCAGTTTCAGAGAAAAGTATATAACTGACAGACCCAAAACATAGTGATGGCAAAAACTCACCATGGCATAACCAGGTTAGTAGTAGAGTCCATTCAAACTATGAAGACAAAAAACTTCTACTACAGCTGGGAAAGATATTTCAATTGTAGGCAAACATTGACCAATGTAGGACACAATATACATTTATATACTCAAATTATTACAATGTGAAATAAGTAAAGATTATGGAAGTATTTTTGCAAAAAATTGTAAAAATTTGTATAAAAACACTTTTTTTACTCTTGATTATGTAACAAATAATTGTTTTTAATAAAATGATAGCAGGGAATTTCTCTTAAACTTAAAAGAGAAAAGTAAACCAAAGAAGATTTCAAAACAGTCAGATTTTAAAGGGAAATTACCCAGGACAAGATGATACTTGCTGTTTTAGCTGAAAATAGTCTAAGTCCAATAACTCCCATAAAATAATCCGATCAATAAAGCAGTAAAGTATGCACATCTATACATCATGACCAACAATCCTACCAAATATGAAAGCATTTTCTTAAGCGGTTTCAGAGGAGTTGCAGTGACAAGATGATACTTGCTGTTTTAGCTGAAAATAGTCCTAAGTCCAATAACTCAAGTCCAATAACTCCCATAAAATAATCGGATCAATAAGGCAGTATAGTATGCACATCTACACATCATGACCAACAATCCTACCAAATATGATAGCAATCCATTGAGCGGTTTCAGAGGAGTTGCAGTGACAAGATGATACTTTGGTATTTTAATTGAAAATAGTCTAAGTCCCAAAACTCCCACAAAAATTATCCGATCAATATGGCGGTATAGTATGCACATCTACACATCATGACCAACAATCCTACCAAATATGAAAGCAATCCGTCAAGCGGTTACAGAGGAGTTGCAGTGGCAAGAACAGGACTGACGGACGGACAGACGGACTGACGGACAGACAGACGGACGGACCAGTCAAAAACATTATACCCTCCGCAACTTCGCTGCGTGGGGTATAATGAACAACCTACCCCCAAACGTCTACCTTCTGGAAGCAAGTTTAAAGTTTTTAAAAAATCTATTGGCACTAGGGTGCACAAGCCGAGTCAGAACTTCATATATCATGTTATCAAACTTTATATGAATCAAATGTAAAATTGTGAGAGTAATTGTCCAGGAGCGATATATTTCTGAAATTTTTCTATCTTTTTTCTTCCTAAACTAATATCCAATATTCTATAAAATCATAAAGGTTAAATTTTATGTTCGTGACGCTACAATATACAATCACTGTGACCTCTATGTTGTACTGATTACAATTTCAATGAAGATGTGTTTAATCAAACACCTATGCCCCTAAGAAGTAGTTTGAAGGAACATTTGACATGAATAGTAATTAATATGCTACTGAGACATAAATAATATATATGTTTATATCAATTGTTGTATCAACTGAAAAATCAAATCACCTTAAAATACACCCGTGAAATAGAAAACACCTACTACCCACCATTCAAAAGATATACCTATGCTAAAGTTATAAAAGAAGGAACTCTACTGAATAATACAAAAGATCTTTTTGTACATGTAACAAATTCTTTATATAAGTATATTTCTCGCAGGGGCTTTGTTGTTTCTATAAATGACATTGATGCAGTGTCATGAAATTACTGCAGACATTCCTAATATCAATTTGACTTATCCCCCTTTGGTCAATTACCATTCAAAAGACTGGCTTCAGATATTGTCAAGGTCAAGAGGTCAAATATGCAGATATCATTTAAAAAATTAGGCCAAAAGGAATAAAAATGATATATCTGAAAGCCCTTTCAATTGCAATTCAAAAGATATACCCAGTGTAATAGTTTATTTTTTCTAAAAATCTGTCACAAAGTGTCAAAATGGTATCATTTGAGAAGTCTTACCACAAGGAACAAACATGCAAAATATGAAAGCCATATCACTTGCCATTCAAAAGATATACCCAATGTTATAGTTTTTGCAGACAAACAAACAGACAGACAGACCAACAAGAGGCTCTCCAGAGCCTGTATCACTCACCTAGACCATGACTGCCATATATAAAAGCATTTCCAATAGGGTCCAATGTTAAACTGTGATCCCTGCTGGAGCATACATGTGATACTTTCAGTCTACCAATCTGTGAGATCAATGTAATTTTTAAGTGAGATTTGGGAATTTTAAGTGAGATTTTTGTTTGCATCGAATCTTACATGTTGTTATCAATAATCCTGGCTTTCTCACTCTAAGTGGGTAGGATGTTCTTTTTTCCCCTGTCTATTTGTTTGCAGAGTATTTTCTAATAATACTGATACTGTAAATTTTGTTGCAAGTAGGTAAGTCAAGGAACTTGGTAGTGACTCTCTGGATGGTTTGGTCATGGACTTGTTGTCACCCTGGTCATTGGACTCATCTATCATTATGGAAAACTTTTGGGTCTGGCATAACTGAGTAACATCACTGTCAAGTTCTGGTGCTAAGGCTTTGTTCAGGATGTGTGTTGTCTTTGTCCTCATACAGCTGAACTGCTTGGCAATATTGGAGTCTGGTAACATTTCTTTGGCCAGTTTTGTGAAACTGTCTGCAAGCTGGAATGGTACATTACTCTCTGCAACAAAAGCTGTGAAGAGAACTTCTGCCCTGGTGACGTCCTCAGTGTCCTGCTTTTTGAACATCTCTGGAACTTTCCTGGTGTACTGGGTAGAACCTGAGTTGCTGGAATGGTTCTCCCCCTTTGAGTGTTGGATGATGTCGTTGCGGCCACTATGGGAAATACTGAAGTCAGCATTGCAGGGTAGACAGAATGCATGGTTGATGCTTTTGTTGCTCCTTCTCAGCCAGGGAAACTCTGACAGCCATGCTGGGTTGAATTTGGTTTTGTAGGCTTTCTTTGCTTTTGGAGACTGGACAGAAGAATCTGGTGACAGCGCTCTCTTAGGCATTTTGGAGGTTTATGAAAACTTGAAATCATGTTTGGGTTTTATACTTTCTACATGTACAAACACAAGCCAGAGATGGCTTCTGGTGAGTTATTTTGCAGTGGTTTCACCTTTTTGTTAATTTTTGTCATTTATCATTCAAAAAACAAATAGGATTCTGAGTTGAAATTTCGGAGATTGAAGACTTTATATTGTTTTTTCACTGATATCCTTGTTTGCAACACTGAGTAAAATAACACATACTTGGCTTCCCTCTGCTGTTTATTTAAAAATTATTACTTCCTACAGATTTTAATAACTGTCTAAACAGTTAATTATTTTTGTCTTGTTAATTAATTTTCACACATGCCCCTACATACGGACACACGCGGTTATCAACTCTGATGTGATTTAAGTTTACCCCTGTCAATTTATTTCCGTGTTTATTTAAGTAAAAGTTTGAAATTTCTATGTAATATAATTTTCAACAAGTGTTCAGGCCTGTCAAGTCTCACGCATGAGGCGTGAGACTCACGCAAATTTTATTTAGATTTTCGACAAATCCTTTGATCTTTTAATTTTTTCCTTTGATCTTTGAAATTTTTCACAAATCTCACGCAAAGCTATTTTCAAAACTTGACAGGTCTGGGTGTTCATATGGCAAGCCGTTTTAATATTTATTCACTGAATAAGATATCTTGTGTATATAATAAGATATCTCATTTGTTTTATAAGATATCTTGTAAAATTATAAGATATCTTCTTATTAATTAGATATCTTATAAACTTTATAAGATATCTTATAAACTTTAAAAGATATCTAATAAACTTTATAAGATATCTTATAAAGTTTATAAGATATCTTATAAACTTATAAAGATATCTTTTTGACTTGATAACATATCTTTTAAAGTTTATAAGATATCTTATAAAATATATGAGATATCTTGTTTTTAATATATATATATGATATCTTATAAAAGAAATAAGATATCTTGTATGGCTTATAAGATATCTTATAAATAAAATAAGATATCTTATAAACTTCAAAAGATATCATTTAGAATTTTTCTTTACAAGATATCTTTTTAACTTTAAAAGATATCTTGTAAGTTTAATAAGATATCTTATTTTATTTATAAGATATCTCATTTTAAAAAAATAGTAAGATATCTAATATATTTTAGCAGATATCTTATAAGTTTTATAAGATATCTTGTTAAGTATTTCATATAGATTATATAAATTCTGTGAAAAAATATCTTATAAACTTTATATAAATTAAGTCTCCTTTAATCACGCTTTTGTTTGTATAAAATAGCACCAAGCAACCACGTATCCTTATTGTTTGATGTACCCTACACTAATTCATAGCGTTTCGGCTTTGTAGTTAATCTAGGTCTGCTTTTTTAAATGTCTTAATTATTATTTGACTTTTGCTGAAGTAAAAGATTTGCATAAATTTCTGTATTCTTTTATATACGGAATGATAGACTTGTCAAAAATCTGTTACACGTGTCATGTAATTGCAATAGATGTCAATGCACAGTGTGTCAATGTTTCAAAAGATCTTTCTTAATAAATTGTATACACATTGGCTGTTGCGAAAAAAGTTTGACCTGTCTTGAACTAATATATCAGACAGGATTAATACGCTGATTAATTTGACATTCTAAGTAATTAGTGTTTCTAAAACATCGTATTGTATCTCCTTTAATGAAACCTGCAAAAAACGTAGATGCTTTAACAACTATTTAGATTCCAATACGGAAAAGATTTTTTTTTTCAAATCGGGAATCCCATCTGCTTATAAATATATGTAATTTAAATTGTGTGCAAATGTTATAATTTTTCTTAGAGCATCGTCTCTTTATCGGAGTTAAAATTCGGTCTTTAGAGACAAATCTATTTGATATAGTACATAATACTATTTCCCGGACCTTGTTTATTAATTCTCTTTTCGGTATGATTACAATTGGCACTCGGTATAGATTTTATCTCTTTCGCTAGTAAAACGCACTGCTTGGCTTTAATACTTTTTCTTCTATTGTTACAAAATTCCTGCAGATTTTTTCTGAAACCTAGAACATTGTCTTCCGATGAACCGTCTTGTCTATTTATTAAATGTTAGACTAATACAGAACAATTCTACATGCTTGTACGAGAAGTCACATGTCTAGATACATGTGGTTAGATCAAACTGTAATAATTGACATGTATTATAATAATTAAAGTCGGGTCCATCGAACAACAGGGATACGTGGATGCTTAGTGCTATTTTATACAAACAAAATAATAGAAGATATCTTATTAACTTTATGAGATATCTTGTTTGTTTAAAAAGATATCTTATTAAGTTTATAAGATATCTTATAAAATTATGATTTACAAGATATCTTTTAAAGCTTATAAGATATCTTATAAAATATATAAGATATCTTATAAAGTTATAAAGATATCTTATAATTTTTTATTTAACAAGATATCTTATTTGTTTTATAAGATATCTTAAACAGTTAAAAAGATATGTTATAAACTTAAAAAGATATCTTATAAACTTCATAAGATATCTTATAAATCAAAATTATATAAGATATCTCGTAAACTTAAAGAGATATCTTATAAAATTTATAAGATATCTGTTACGCTTTATAAGATATCTTTTTAACAATATAAGATATCTCTTTAACTTTTTAAGATATCTTATAAAACAAATAAGATATCTTTTTAAAAATATAAGATATCTTGTTTGGTGAATAAATATAAAAACGGCTTGCCATATGTTCAACACCCTTGATAGGTCATAAATCAATTAGATCATTGTCTGTAAATTATCGCTGTCAAAACAATTTACTTCCGTGTTTGTCACCTGTGTTGTTCTTCTTCTTCTTCCGTATCAGGTACAGGCCAAATTTGGATACTCGTACCGGCATGTGGTGCAAGGAAAACTATACAGCTATGTACAAGTGCCAAAATGAAAAATATATACAGTTCGGTTAAAAACATCCGGTACGTCTAGTCCCTCAAGGTGGTGGCCTGGAGCCTGGATTTGAAGCAGTCAATAGATGGTGCGTTGACTACTTCAGATGGTAATGAGTTCCAGGTCCTGATAGCATCTGGGAAGAATGATTTCTGGTAAGCTAGTACTCTGGCATACGGCACAAGGAAGCTGATGTTATTGCCTCTTGGCGAGATGGTGGGTACCAGGTGTTGAGTTGGTATGTCAACTAGCTGGTGTATGATTCTGTACATCATGATGGCTTTTGTTTGGGCTCGACGCTCCTGCAGGGTCTTCCACTGAAGTTGGTTCAGCATGGCAGTTACACTGCTAGTTGTCTGGTAGTCAGCATACACCATACGGGCAGCTCTACGTTGAACCATCTCCAGTTTGTTGATGTTATCTGCAGTAAACGGATCCCAAACTACTGAAGCATATTTACCATGTTTACCATGATTGTGTTACCTGTCGCCGACATCAGGAAATCGATAACTGATAAGTGGCATGTTATGTATATTTCCAAAACTGTAAATGAATAATGATTTTTTTTATGTTAGAATTCTATTTTTCCGTTGCATTTCAATATCACTCCGCGAGACCGTTAGGTGACCCAAATTTCCGTGACCTTTTGTCTCACGGCGTGCGATATCACATGTATGCTGGTGGCCACCTTGGATTCAAATTTGAAGGGGCCAACAGAGGACTTTTGTGATCAAGTTTAGTTCCAATTGGAATAGTGGTTTCAGAGACCTAAATATCTTTTAATGGAATTTAATATAAACTATCCTAATACTGGCAGCCATATTGGATGAGGTGTGGTTCTCCTGGATACCTTTATTGGAAGGTACCATCAAAGTACCATTGTGTTCTAATTGGACAGGTTGGTTTCAGAAAGGATCTTTAAATGTGTTTGAATGTGTTGTCCATTTCTACCAATTTTAGACCATATTTCAAAAATAATTTGGGCAGGGGTTTTCCTCATAAGCTAGGTCATAATTATTGCTGAAATCAAAACATTACAAGCCCCTTAAAAAATAATTGGGCAGCGGTTCTCCTTATTTACTGTGTTTACCTATTTCTGAAAACAAAACATCAAATTTAGCAGAATACATTTTTTCTAAAATTTCAGTTTTCTTGTTTGGTTTCCATTCAAACCGAAAGCTACCCATAACAGAACACCATGTTAAAAAAAAATTGGGCAGGGGTTCTCCTTATAATCAAGGTAATACAAATTACTAAAATTTAAACTTTCAGAATCCCCCTTTAAAAAAATAATTTGGGCAGGGGTTTACCTTGTAATCTAGTTTATACATATTGCTGAAATCAAAAATAAAATATCTAGCGAAATTCTTTCTTTTCTAAAATTTCAGTTTTCTGGTCTGGTTTCCATGGCTACTGAGATCTCCACCATCCATTACAACCCATATCAGACAACAATTTAAATAAAAATTTGGACAGGGGTTCCCCTTAAAATCCATAGGGTCCAATGTTAAAATGGCAGCTATCTTGGATGAGGTACTGACCTGCTCGATACCTTTTTTGGATGGGACTATCTAGGGACCATTCTGGCTAAGTTTGGTTTTAATTGGACCAGTAGTTCCTGATAAGATCTTTGAATGTATTTTCCATAGGGTCCAATGTTTAAACTATGTTCCCTGCTGGCAGCCATCTTGGATGAGGTATGGACCGGCCGGAAACCTTTTTTGTAAGGGATCATCTAAGGACATTTGTGACAAGGTTCGACTCCAATTGGACTAGTAGTTTCTGAGAAGAAAATCTTTGAATGTCTTTACCACAATGGGACCATCTAAGGACCATTGTGGCTTAGTTCAGTTTTAATTGGACTAATAGTTTCTGAGATCTTTGAATGTCTTTTCCATAGGGTCCAATGTTAAAACTATATTCCCAGCTGGTAGCCATCTTGGATAAGGTAGGGACCTATTGGATACATTTTTGGAAGGGGCCAATTAAAAACCATTCTGGCTAAGCTTGGTTATAATTAGACTGACAGTTTTTGAGAAGATCTTTGAATTTCTATTCCATAGGGTACCATATTAAAACTATGTTCCCTGCAGGCAGCCATCTTGGATGAGGTACGGACCTACTGGATACCTTTTTTGTCAGGGACCATTTTAGGACCATTGTTCCTAAGTTTGGTTATATTTGGACTGGTAGTTTCTAAGACGAAGATCTTTGAATGTCTTTTCCATAGGGTCCAATGTTAAAACTATGTTCCCCGCTTTTGGCCATCTTGGATGAGGTACGGACCTCCTGGATACCATTTTTGGAAGGGACCATCTAAAAACCATTGTGCCTAAGTTTGGTTATAAATGGACTGGTAGATCTTTGAATGTCTTTTCCATAGGGTCCAATGTCAAATTATGTTCACCACTGGCGCCCATCATGAATGAGGCATGGACCTGCCGGATAACTTTTTTGGCAGGGACCATCTAAGGACCATTGTGCCTAAGTTTAGTTATATTTGGAATGGTAGTTTCTGAGAAGATCTTTGAATGTCTTCTCCATAGGGTTCAATGTTAAAACTATATTCCCCACTGGCTTCCATCTTGGTTAGGTACGTCCTGTCGGATACCTTTTAGGAAAGGACCATTGTGACTAAGTTTGGTTATAATTGGACTAGTAGTTTCTAGGGTTCAATGTTAAAGCTATGTTTCCTGCTGGCGACCATCTTGGATAAGGTACAGACCTCCAGGAGATCTTTTTTGGAAGGGACCATCTAAGGACAATTGTGACTAAGTTTGGTTCAAATTGGGCCAGTAGTTTCAGAAGAAAAGATCTTTGAATGAAAAGTTTATGACGGACGGACGAGGGACCGATGACCCACGTCAAATGATGGCAAAAGCTCACCCTGGCAAAGCCAGGGAAGCTAAAAACTATATGCCCCCTGAATCTTCGATTCCTGGGGGCATACTAATACAGATTTTTAAAAAATATCTTGCATCAAAGAAAATACCAAAGTTTTATTGAACTAGATGTACGGTAAACATTTTGAGCTATCATACAGAAACCAATTTTTTTTTCAGTCACTATGGCATTTAACTTTTATCTACTTTCTCCAAAATTCATACAATTCTTCCTTATCTTTTCCTCAACAATATGTAAAAGTTTCAACTGAATGAGACAGAAATGTGTTTCGAGACATCTGAAAACCAAATTTTTCTAAACTTTTCATTCTATTTTAACTTACTTACTCCAAAATCAACAGGGTTCTCCCCCTCTTAAAACCCAACAAATATTCAAATTTCATATCAACTGGAAGCAAACTTTTTGAATCAGTCATCCAAAAACCAATTTTTCTTAAATTTTCAATCTATTTTATGTCACTGTGGCGTTGGCCTTTGACCTACTTTCTCAAAATCAACAGGTTTCTCTCCCTCCTAGTACTGAACAACATATTAAAGTTTCATTTCAATTCAATGTTATCATTGATTTGTCTGAAATTTTCAATCTTTTTTGGTCACTGTTACCTTGACCTTTGACCTACTCTCTCCAAAATCAATATGGATCTTCCACTTCTGGTACCCAACAATATATCCAAGTTTCATTTCAATTGGATTTACCTTTTTTTTGAGTTATCATCCAGAAACCAATTTTCGATGCACGTCTGCATCACAAGCACAAAAGCAGAGTTCCACTTCATAGCAACTTGGCAAAAAATTGCCCTCAGTGAAAGGTCAAGGTCAAAATGTCCTGCCAAAATAGTGCTGCCAGAAAGTTCTCATCATAAGCAAGTTACCTACCAAAATATAGACGCCTTCCATTAAATTTCTACCTTCTAGACATGCTAGAAGGAAATTGAAATTTCTTTAAAGTTACCTTCAGAGCAAATATGAAACACTACTATTAAACAACTTAATTCAAGATACAAAGTTAAAGTTTGTAAAAAATCGACCTAAAGTCAATGACAAGGTCAAAATGTCTAAAATATGGTAATGTTATAAAGCTTTCACCAAAAGGAAGTTACATACCAAATATGAACACCCTACCACTAAAAGCCAAGGTTAAAATTTATTTCAAACTTACCCTTATGGAAAGATCAAGGTAAAATATCTAAAAATTTAGCAGCAAACATCCCTAAGAACTGACGAAATAGGCCTAAACAATTTGTCACTACAATAATTACACTCTGAATTTGTAAAGATAATAATAACACACACTAGATCTCTAAGATGTTCTTTTAATGATGGAACCTTATTTATTTGTTTATATATATGTTCAAACACATATTAAGATTTCTCTGAGTAATTCTCCATATCTTGGCATTTTATATTTGTTTGCATATTTGATGATTTTTTGGGTAATTTATATTTATATCAGTACCAAATTATTAAAATTCTTCATCAAGTTTAATCATGTAAGGGCTGTTCCCGAAACAAGAGTTGTCAGAAGACAACATAGCTCGCTGGGGATTAGAGTGACCTAAATGCATAAAAAAATTTGAAGAATACATTTATGTAATTGTAATATTTTAGAAATTATTAAATGTGATATAAGAAATTATTAAATGTGATATAAGGAAGTCACATGGCAAATAGGAACTCCCTCCCACTAAAGAATAAGTTTTATAAGCAGGGTTAAAGTTTTTAAACAATTGCCTTCCGCGTAAGGTCAATGTAAAAATGTCTAATAACATGGTGCCGCCAGAATGATATCATCATAACAGTCACATACCAAATATGAACAGCCTACCACTAAATGTCTACCTTCTAGAAGCAAAGTTATAGCTTTTTAAAAATTGCCCTCATGGCATGTCAATGTCATAATGTCTACAAATATGGTACCAACAGAAAGTTCTCATCTTAATTAAGTAACTTACCAATTATGAACACCATACCACTAAACGACTAACTTCTAAAAGCAAGGTTTAAGTTTTTTTTTTTTTTAATTGTCCTCAGGGCAAGGCCAAGGTCAAAATGTCTACAAATATAGTACCGATAGAAAGCTCTCATCATAAGGAAGTTACATACCAAATATGAACACCCTACCACTAAACAACTTAATTCTAGAAGCAAGGTTAAAGTTTTTAAAAAATAGCCCTCAGGGCAAGGCCAAGGTCAAAATGTCTTCAAATATGGTACCATCAGAAAGCTCTCATCACAAGAAAGGCACATACCAAATATGAACACCCTACCACTAAACAACTTAATTCAAAAAGCAAGGTTAAAGTTTTTGATAAATTGCCCTCAAGGCAATGTTAAGGTCAGAATGTCTATAAATATGGTACCATTAGAAAGCTCTCATCATAAAGAAGTTACATACCAAATATAAACACCCTACCACTAAAAGCCTCCCTTCTAGAGGCAACGTTAAAGTTTTTCAAAAATTGCCCTTAGGGCATGGTCAAGGTCAAAATGTCTACAAATATGGTACCACTAGAAAGCTCTCATCATAAAGAAGCTACTCTCATCATAAGGAAGTTACATACCAAATATGAAAACTCTACCACTTAAAGCCTACCTTCTAGAGGCAGGGTTGCCACTATTCAAATGTCTCAAAATTCAAGGATATTTTAGTTATTTTCAAGCGCCAAAATAGTCGACAAAATTCTAGGTTGTGATAATTATTTTGCAGACTTTGCTTGTATACTGCCTATCAATAATAACTTTTTTCAATTTCCAGGGTTTTTCAAGGATATTTCCAAATATTTTAAAATTCAAGGTCTTTTCCAGGCCCTTGAATACCAAATTGAAATTCAAGGGTTTTTCCAGTTTTCCAGGATGTGTGGCAACCCTGTAGAGGCAAGGTTAGAGTTTTTTTTATAATTGCCCTACGGGCAAGGTCAAGGTCAAAATGTCTCCAAGTATGCAGATACCAGAAAAAAACCCTCCTCACAAGGAAGTCACATACCAAATATCAACATCCTAGCACTTCAGGTCTAAATCCCACAAGCCAGGTTAAAGTTTTGATGACGCCAACATTGGGGGTATGAAAATAGCTCTCCGGACATTCATCCCAGCGAGCTAAAAAGACATGGGCATCTGTGAAGGCACTTTCTTTAAATTTCTGTGGGTGATTGTTGTTCTCATAGTTCTGTATTGTACCATATGGATAGGAATTCTTTGAATGGCGGGGTCAATAACAAGAGGCTCTCAAGAGCCTGTATCGCTCACCTGGACCTTGGCTGACATTGATAAAAGGCATTTCCAATAGGAAAAACAAAACATAAAATTTAGCAGAATACTTTTTTTTTTCTAAAATTACAGTATTCTTGTTTGGTTTCCATGGCAACTGAAAGATCCACCATCCATTACCACCCATAACAGAACACCATTCAAAAAAAATTTGGGCAGGGGTTCCCCTTATAATCAAGGTAATACATAATGCTGAAATTGAAACATTCAGACCACAATTTCAAATAAAAATTCAAAAATTTGGGCAGAGGTTCCCCTTAAAATCAATAGGGCCAATAGGGACCACCTTAGGACCATTGTGGCTTAGTTTGGTTCTAATTGGACTAGTAGTTTCTGAGAAGATCTTCATATGTGTATTCCATAGGGTCCAATGTTAAAACTATGTTCCCGTTGGTAGCCATCTTGGATGAAATACAGATACCTTTTTTGGAAAGGACCATCTAAGAACCATTGTGACTAAGTTTGGTTATAGTTGGACTTGTAGTTTCAGAGAAGAAGATCTTTGAATGTCTTTTCCATAGGGCTGAATGTTAAAACTTTGTTCCCACTGGCGGCCATCTTGGATGAGGTACTGACCTGTTGGATACTTTTTTAAGGAAGGACCATCTAACGACCATTGTGATTTAGTTTGGTTATAATTGGACTGGTAGTTTCTGAGAAGAAAATCTTTGAA
>MJUU01003882.1:0-45257 GCA_002080025.1 Modiolus philippinarum | reverse complement strand
TCTTACCCCCCCCCCCCCCCCTTTCCCAGCCATTCATCATTCGATTCAGAATCTAGAAGTTAAATAACAGTGTTAACTTGGATGCCTAACATTTTAAATTACCCATCGGTTAGGCAATAAAAAAATTCAACCATATACTTGCACCCCCCCCCCAACAACAACAACAACAACAACAACAAACTAGGAATCGGAAAATTTTATTCAATTTATCATATGATATTTTTGTCTCACCCATGACGAAAGTTGAGAAAAGCGAGACATATGCCAAGAAAGTATATAAACATCGAGGGCATAAACGTTTTACTAAATACAGTTTATCTTGAAAACCCTATGATATATAAGTTAATATTTGGTCTTACAATGAAAGGTACATGTAGTGTACATCGAGTGCTGTCCAACCGTTACAAAGTCATGTGTTCTTGACCCAAATTTCATGGTCCAGTGACCACGTTAAAAGTTTTGGATTAGGTCAGTTTCTCAGCTACTATACATAGTTGGTCAAGACATCTATTAGGGTCCATACTTGTTTAAAACATATACTGGACAAGATAAAGGCAAAACTTTGACCACTGCCCTGGTATATTTTAGTCTTCAGTGCACATGGTACACAACTTGGAACTCGTACATGTTTGATGTGTGTATGTTCATAAATGATCTAACCTATCATTATTTGTTACAATCGTTTGATTTTTTCCTGAACATAGTATTATTTGCATATTTCAGGATGAGACAGTATGCTTAATCCATGTTGAAGTCATTTTTTGTCATAAACTGAGGATTGACAGCATGCAAAATTAACCAAAGGAGCTAACTGTTACTATATGTGTACCTTGGAAATTAAAACTGAAATGATATTAAAACATTTGAAAGTGGACTGAAAACTGAACAGGATGTAAAGAACATACATCTCGACATACGTGTATTTTGAAAGTGGACTAAGAACTGTCAGACTGTACAGGAATTCCTTTGTATGTGGTTAGTCTTCTATTAAATATGTTATTAAATGTGTTGACAATTAGTCTTTTTTTCTGTTAGATGACACTGAAACTATTTCCATATTGTGGAATATCCGGTAATATAAAATTTTCTTGAAGTTGAAATAGTGAAGTAAATTTAGCGTGAATTTGTGAATTTATTGGTCTAAATACATGTATTTTAAACTGTCTTTGAATTAAAAGATTTATTTAGAGAATAAACTTAAAGTATTTTTATATACCCAGCAAGCACAAAACATTTTTCTGATATTTTTAAAACATCATATTAATATCATGTATAAACATTATCATGAAACATCAGAAAAACATTTTAGAAATGTTTATTTGGATGTTATTACAATTTTTGAATTCCAACGTTTTTATTAAACATTTGTTAAACATTTTAGTGATGTGTTGCAGGAAATGTTTTTGAAAATGTTGATACAATATAGTTTCCGCCATACATTTTGATATTTTTAAAAACGTTTTCCACGATATTTACATGATGTTTTGCGAAACATTTTAAAGATATTTTTAAAACATTTTTGTGCAAGCTGGGTATGTTTTAGGTGTTGCGCCTCTACAACCCACAGGAGCAGAGACTGCAAGGCAAAGATTTCCTGCAAAGACTGCGGAAGCAAAAAGCACACCACTGCCTTACACATGGTCAGGAAGGCATTTTCAGTTTGCCCCGTACAACATCACGGCGGGGAGACTGTACAACAGAACGGCGGGGAGACCGTGCAACAGAACGGCGGGGAGGCAAGTAATGCCAACAGTACTGACAGAACAGTAAACTCATCTTGTACAGAGATCTGTGGAAATAACACATGCAAATCATGTGCAAAGATCATCCCTGTCAGAGTACATCATAGGGACAACCCAAGCATAACCATTGAAATGTATGCAGTTCTTGATGACCAAAGTAACAGGTCCCTGGCATCACCAGAGTTTTTCGAACTCTTCAACATTGAAGACCAACCAGAAAATTATACCCTGACCACTTGTTCAGGTCGTATTGCCACCAGTGGCAGAAGAGCCAAAGGATTTATAGTCCAATCTTTACACGGACATGAAGAATTAGAACTGCCAGTTTTGGTGGAATGTGATTACATTCCAAGCAGTAGAGACGAAATCCCGTCACCAGATTCTGCCGTACACTTTCCACATATAAAAGATATAGCTGGAAGAATCCCGCAAATCAAAGATAGCAGGAAGATAATGCTGCTCATAGGAAGAGACCCTCCCGAAGTCCACCATGTCCTAGATTATAGATATGGACCACCTGGATCACCTTTCGCCCAGAAATTAAGACAGGGCTGGGTAGTCATCGGAGAAATCTGTCTGGACTATCAACATGCAACTCCAGACTTATCTGTGAAGAAAACATTTGTCTTACCATCTGGTCAACCTACGACGCTAAGACCATGTGAAAGTAAAATTTGTGTACGGGAACCAGATCCCGCTTGCTTCAATACTGCAACCAAAACAGTAGACATACCAGAATATGATATCTTTGCTAAGACAAAAGATGACGACAAACCAGGAATGTCGTATGAAGATAAAACATTTATGAAACAAATGGACAACCAGTTTATAAGAGACTCCACAGGCAGTTGTGTATCTCCGTTACCATTTCGGACACCAAGACAACGGCTTCCAAACAACAGGCAACAAGCTGTTAAAAGAGCAGAATTCCTCGAAAACAGTCTGAGGAGGAACGCTCTCAAAAGAGAACATTTTATAGAATTTATGTCAAAGATATTAGACAACAACCATGCGGAAGTTGCTCCGCCATTGCAAGAACAAGAAGAATGTTGGTATTTACCGTTGTTTGGAGTATACCATCCCAAGAAACCTCAGCAGATCAGGGGTGTGTTCGATTCCTCCGCAAAGTTCGACGGAGTATCCCTAAACAGTGTTTTGATGTCTGGTCCAGACCTATCAAACAGCTTACTGGGAGTCCTGATACGTTTCAGGAGAGAGATGGTTGCTGTTACGGCTGATGTTCAGCACATGTTTCACTGCTTCGTAGTGAGAGAAGATCACAGAAACTACTTAAGATTCCTGTGGTATAAAGACAATGATATTGACAAAGGATTGATAGAGTACCGGATGACACTTCATGTCTTCGACAACAGCCCATCCCCAGCAGTGGCAACGTTGGGGCTACGTAAGACAGTACAGGCCGCAGAGCCAGAGTACAGCCAAGATGTTACAAATTTTGTGACTAAAGACTTTTATGTTGATGATGGATTAACTTCATACCCAACAGCAGAAGAAGCCATCAAAGTCGTCAAAGACACTCAAGCAGCATTGAAGAAATACGGAAATCTCCGTTTGCACAAGTTTGCATCCAACAGTGCTGAAGTTATGTCTGCATTTCCAACGAGTGATTTAGCTACAAACTTGAAAGATTTAGATCTTGAAGCCAACAATAAACCACTCCAGCGTAGCCTTTTATTAATATTGGATGTCAACACAGACATGTTCCTATTCCAGCTATCGCTGGACACAAAACCTATAAGAATACGAGGTGTATTATCTACGATAAACAGCATTCATGATCCACTTGGATTCTTAGCCCCAGTGATCATGCAAGGGAAGCTGATTCTACGAAAGCCGACTTCGACAACAGTTGATTCGGACGAACTAGTCCCAGATGACATTACACCAGAATGGGAACTGCAAGAACTAGAAACATTACACGGTAGTGACATTCGTACTCATGTTTCTTCAGATATTTCTGTTCCTAAAACCTTCGCAACAGCTGATAATCCTAACATAAGTACTAAGAGATTCCAGCACTTCTCTGACTGGAGTGCCCTTATACGTGGAATTGCATTCCTGAAACGTTCGTCCCGTTTACGTCTGAATGGAAGTTCAAAGCTTGGACCTGACAACACTTCACTTCAAAAAGAAGAAGACCCCGTTGTTTCATCACTACAACGTGAAGTTTACGAAGAAGATACAGACCGTATAAGTCACAATATATCTACTGGCGAAAGAAGTTCAACTGTCAATCTAAATCCGCTTTTGGATGAAAAAGGACAAACTTTTCCAGATACTTCTCTGGATATTCCCGTTACAAGAATATGCATAACTATAAATAATTCCTTCGTAAGAAGAGGAAGATTCCAGCTCATCTCAACCTGGATATCACTATATTCTGTTTTACCGTATTCATCGTTCATCTGTGAATTCAAGATCAGTTAACGATCACCGAGATCATTCTTCTGGTGGAAGATTGTATATAAAGTGTATATAAATTATATTCAGAAATATTGTGAATATTATGATGAATTTTGTTGTTTGTTTAAAAGAATAGTGATTTCAAGTAGATATCAGACGGGGAGTGTATTGTCACAATTAGTGTATTGTTACATCTAAATTTATCTTTATATTTATTATGGGAAGTATTCCGTATACATCGGATGCCCGGGTCCGAATGACACATCTTTGCTTTTCCCTATTCCACCTTTCTCACGTATCATCAGATCATACGACAGGCAAACGTTTTGTCCAGATATTAGTTTGGAACTTAGAACCTAGTTCAACAACAGTATAAGTTTTATAATTATACTTTCATTATATTTGGATGAAGATTAATCCGTTTAACGTTACTACACAACAGTTTATTGTGAATATCAGCTCTACACGTTGATTACATAATTTGCTATAAATATCGATTTTAACGGAATGTTTATCTTAACAGAAACATACAACTATTGATTATAATTATATTTACAACTCTCAACAAAGTATTTAAAGTTTTTATGTATTATTTCCGTCCAAAAGATGAAGATAAACAACCGTTATTCAGTTGCATAATTCGTATAAATATAGAATGTACGACAACCAATTAGCGACATTTAAATACATCCAGATTTAATTATGGAACACTTATTCCGTGTATTACAGCAATTCAACTGTATTCTTCCGTGACTATATTTGATATTACACGGACACATGTTATATTGTGTTTATTTATGCAAATTATTGTGTATTTAAATATGTTGATATTCTGCTTATAACTATGGTAGCTTAAGTGGACTTTAAATTCTCATTATTTTGGACACATAACTTATGATTGTTAATTATTGTATTTTTCAGGTTTTTACCAATTGTTCACCGGCTAATTAAAATAGTTGATCCACACTGGGTTTTTATTTTGAATTGGGCCAACGAACTAGGTTAAGCTCGCTGAGTCCGGCTCAGTACAGTAAAAACACTTGGTTTCTTACTGTCCCCGTACAGTAAAAACACTAGAACCAGTCTGAGTTCCAGACCTCATTTTGGACCACTGGTAGCACCGTTCCTGCTGCAGGCAACACAGTTACAGGACACCGTTTCTTCCTGTTCCCGGACAGAAGACAACACCGTCACTCAACTACGGTAACACCGTTCCTGTTCCAGGCGACACAGCTACAACTGGATTAGACAACGTTCATCAACATGAGTGAAAATCAGACAGAAATGCCCGAGGAAGCCATTTCAACAGTTCCGGACATCAGGGTCCGGACACTTACAGAGAAAGGGCAAGAACAATATTTACAGACATGTGACAAACATCGTCAAGACGTAGAGTATTTATGGACAATGCTCGACTCCCTGCTTCAGGAAGCTGAAGATCCTCCCGCAGGACTGCGGGATCAGCGAACCTTAGAACAAAATATAGCTAAAGCAAATAGCAGGTACCAAAGACAACTTAGTACCTTCAAGCCCTACCTGAAGACTATCAGGAGCGAGGATAGTAAACGAGAAATGGAGGAATGCTCCACAATAGCAGATATCCGCCAACGTGCCATTGACGATGCCCTGTGCTACCAAGGTTTTTACCAATTGTTCACCGGCTAATTAAAATAGTTGATCCACACTGGATTTTTATTTTGAATTGGGCCAACGAACTAGGTTAAGCTCGCTGAGTCCGGCTCAGTACATCGATATTTAGCTATTTGCATTTATCTCATATCCCTTCATTGTTAATTTGTTTTTTTCACTGACACTGAATGACTTGGATACAGTATAATGGTATTTTTCAATCCACACCTTATCAGTGCTAGAAATGCCGTACACGTTTTCTGGTCCCTTCTTTATCTGTTATACTTTTTTCGTGTTCACATCCCTTCTTTATACGCAGGTAAAATATTTGATTAGGAAATAAAAACATTCATCGAAAGTACTATTTTCATTAGGGAACAACCATTTGATTATTATGGGGCATTGGGAGCTAGGACGGAATTCCATTAAAAATGCTATTATTAATTTGATTTCCCTATCAGCTTTTGTGCACCTTTTGATATCTCAATTTCCAACGTTTTGATTTTATTGCTGCGGTCAAGGAAGTGGTAAAACTTTCAGTTTACCGAAATTAAGATTTACACCCAAAGCTCTCTATACCTTTCATTGACCAGCCGTCGTGCAAAGACAACATTGTATACATTTGTCAGGTTTTCACTAATGTAGACATTTCACATCGATGAATCTAACACATTGTGTAAGCCTTTACTTCATTACAATAAAAGTTTTGCCACTTCCTTGACCGCAGTAATATCTAAATTGATGAGACATGGGTTGTCGAATTGGCCACTAAAGTTGTCAAAATGACCATATGCAGAAATTAAATTTACATTAAATTCGGGCATTTTGTTATTTATATGCAAAGATAGGAGATTTAATATGCTTAATTAATAAAAAAAAATGACTTTAAAAGTTAGACTAGACTATATGTCATTTCATTATCGCGAGACAAGCAAATATTTACTGTTTCAATAAAACATATGTAGTCTGAGAAGGGCTTCTGAAAATCTTGTTACTACTCTATATGGTTAAACTGAAACCAATTTTTTTTTTCATTTGTGTCATGAAAAGAGGTTAGTAACAAAATTACCGAACATAATTCCAAATAGTTATAATAAAAGCAATACCTATTCCCATAAAGAGGCAAGTTTTGGCCCTAAGAGAATTAATTTTGAAAACAATTAACAGAATCAGAGCTTCTGCATTATAGACGTGCTTAAATCAGTATTGATAACCTGAGTGACGATTCATTCGTAATACTGATGGTCTAAGATATATGTGTGGAGTCCGTAAAAAGATTCCCCGTGAGAGAGATGCATGTTCTATATACATTTCAGGTATGGTGAACTTGTGCTTGAGAGAATTTCTCATATGGATGCACTATCACACTTTCGAATTTTGGCATTCTATTTTTGTAATTTCAAAATATGATCTGACCACCTGTTAATATTGCCCACATCTCACTAATTTATACAGCCAAGTTTTCTCACGATCGACTTGATGAGTGTCCTATGTTTGTCTATTTGTTGTGATTGTCCACCAGCTGGGGAACTGGTGCTTTTGTCGGGCAACGGATGACAGTGATTGTAAGAACACTTTGCCAGTTTCCTTAATGTTCGTTGACAATTCCGCATCTATGAGCAGAATAAACATGGATGTAGCATTGCTCGACATCTAGCAATGAATTCCGCTCAAACCGGTGCTAGGGACCGTCTTGAACTTACTATGAGGTATGGGCAAAGCTCATTGTTGAAGGCCTCATGGTGACTTCAAGATGACTTCAAGATGAAGAACAACAATAAAAGCGTTGTTCCATTGCTTTTTACCATGTATTTGTAGAGACTTTATCTCATGTGCTCCATATCCTTTCATTGCTTATATATTGCACCGATGTTTATACAAAATGTTGGTTTAAAATGTCTGGACAATGCTAAACTACTACCATTATGGATTAGATTCGGTCATGCATAAATGTTCAGACAATGACAGTACATCATTTTATATATTACAAGAAAAATTGAAGGATTAAAAATAGAGATGAGAAGAATCGTCACTAATTATGTTTCTTCATTGGAGGTCAAATCAAAACATTTGAAAATCAATAAATCGAAAAATGTTTATAAGCTGATCGGATCCAAATAAAAAAGCCAAAAATCAGCTCAGGACAGAGCTATGTGAAAGGGAGAAAATCATTAGTTTTAAACAAAATTTCATTAAATTCAGATATTGCAAATTTCCAAATACTCTGTTTTTGGGCCAGCAACACAGTGCTAAAGAAACAGTTTCTACAATTTAAACACCTTGATTTTGAAATTTCACATGGAGTCAAATGAATTTTCAAATATTTAAGTGCCCGACAAGACTTGCCTTCAAACATTTGCAAAATTAAATCACTCGGTGCGAAAATCTAAACTAACAAAAATCACATCCGAACTTTTACAACAAGGTTACATATTTCATAGATTGATAAACACATTAAAGAAGTTTTATACAAGATATGAACATTTGATATCTACATATAATGCGACTCGCAAACAGCTTATTGCCAAAAGCATTTCTCACCCTCGTTTTTACGGAAATGTTGTTAAAAAATGTCAAAAAAGTAATTAAAAAAAATTCAGAAAAACTGGGACGTAACTTACATTCTTTACATAAAGGGGATATTGACCGGATATTCTTCATGATTCCGTTAAATTGGCTTTAGGATCCAACGACCTTAAGATATTACAATTTTACTGGCCTTTCACTGATGCTGCCGATGTCTACTGAAAACCCATGATCATGCTTTACCAATCCCTTCGGGAAGTTTTGAATTTGATTATTATTCCGTAGTGCGACAGTGTTTTACATGTACCGGCAGACTAGGCTCCTTGAGCTAGTCGGCAGTTTAGAGGCGAGCACTCCACCCATCAATCTAAGTTACGTTTTATCTTAATTTTTCCTTTTCAAGATTGTGGTCTTGGAGTTAGTGTTCTACCTGTATTGGGTTTTATTTGTGTGTTTATTATACTATTTTGAAACGGGATGGAGGAAGTGGAGGTTTAGGTACCAATAAACCGGTTTTACCCTATGCTAGCTGTTGCTAGTGCCGGTAACAAGCCCAGCTATCCAGACTTCCTATCGTTGTCTATGCTTGTCTTTTGTCAATTTTTTTAATTGATTTTTTAAATCAAAACATTTGGAAATCCTGTGTCTAAGCTGATAGAGAACAAACTACCAGTCTAAATAGGAAAGTCCAAAATCAGCAGAGGGCCTTTTCCACTAATTATGTTTCTTCATTGGAGATCAAATCAAAACATTTGAAAATCAATAAATCGAAAACAATGTTTATAAGCTGATCGGATCTTAATAGAATATCCAAAAATCAGCTCAGGACAGAGCTATGTAAAAGGGAGAAAATTATTATTTTAAACAAAATTTCATTAAATTCATTTTGCAATTTTCCGAGTACTCTGTTTTTTGGCCAACAACACAGTGCTAGAGAAACAGTTTCTACAATTTAAACACCTTGATTTTGAAATTTCACATGGAGTCGAATGAATTTTCAAATGTTCAAGTGCCCGACAAGACTTGCCTTCAAACATTTGCAAAATTTAAATCACTCGGTGTGAGAAATTTCATTATCAAGTAGTTTTCGTTGTAGAAACTACATGCATATTTCGTTGTTTTAACAAAGGGAAATAAATTTCTGATTTGTATAGTGGATCTAAAAATTTATACCTGCGTTTCTCACTTTGATACCATTTTTGTGAGAACATTATATAAAGCCAGATTATCAGTTAATTTCCAAATACGAAATAGAATTATCGGAAGTTTGCTATGTGGATTGTCCCATTAATGTATAATTAAAAGATTATCCATATTCCTGAACCGTAAATATCCTTAAATAATTGTACTTAGTTTGAATATTTAGAATTTTTTGACACTTCAAAGATGTCCTATCAGATATGTATTCCTCCATATCAATTTGTTTGGTTATTAACAAGATTACAAAGAATGTTTACATCTTGTCAGCGTCAATTGATTCCCGTAGGATGGAAGGCGTCCGGACTCCTAATGACTAAGTTACATCTTGAAAGTGTGAATTGATTCCTGTAGGAGGAGAAGGCGTCCTAATAACTAGTTTTAATATAACAAAATGTATCCGAGGCCAAACTTTAAACTTTTGACTAATACTATCCTAACGATTAGATGACATAACATTAGCAACAAAATATCCCTGCATCTCTGCATTTTCATAATGCGAGAGGGATTCGTTTACTTTGAATTCCACTGTGCCTTTGTTTTATAGTCCTCTTTATGTATTTTCAATTTTTCTGTTCATTCATTTCTTCTTTTTTATTCTGTGGTTCCAGTTTTTTTCAGCTTTTGTGTGTTTTCATATTTTTCAGTACTTTTGTATCACAAACAAAAGTTAACAGTAAATACCTTCAATGGCGGAAAGTTTCAATCACATGTCAAAATCCACAAGCGAATCGCACCAAAAAATACAAAAAATGAAGACAAGACACAAACGTAAATAACAATAGTAACTCTGAATTGCCGGACTTGGTATCGGCACTAGTAAAAGCTAGCAGTAAGGTTCAACCGGTACCCAAGCCTCCTCTTTCTCTATCACGTTTCACTATAGTATAAAAAAATATGAGAAAAAAACGATACACGTGAACTACTAAATCTAGGACCACTATCTTGAAAAGGGAAAGAATAGGACAAAATGTATTTTAGAAAGATGGGTCAAAAGGAGCTCGCCGCTAATGTATCTGCTAGCTCAATGAACCTGGTCTGCTGGTAAAATACTGTCATACTTACGGATGAAAAATTAAACTCAAATTTGGAAAGAGTTATCATTTATATCAGTAGGCACCGACTGTATCAGTGAGATAATATATATTCATTATATTATTATTTATTTCTTTTTTTTTGAAGTTCTTTAGAAATTACTGAAATTACTTAGTACTTTTCACACTTTTTTTGTTTTTGTTTTTTTTTTTCTTTTTTGTTTTGTTTTTTTTTAATGTCTATTCATATGTATGTTTAGTTACGTATTGTTCTACAAATAAGTATTTTAGTCCTATTGGCCAAGTACTTTTCGACGAGATCATTATTATAGTCAAGTAATATATACGATTGTTAAAAATCATTATTACTGTAATTACTGTATTACAGTTTTACTGTATTGACTTTTTATTACAGTAATAATTTCTTTATTGGGATCGCATCTATTGTTTAGACTAACACTGGTGATATTCTAAACAATTATATTTATGGGTTATATAATAATTATTATAATGGGTTATAATAATTATCTCATCGATTCGCACTTGGTCGATAGTGGTTTTTATATGTATAGTTTATTTGAGTGTTTTATAGTTTGTTCATATTTAGTTGTGTTAAACTTTTCGCAGTTATATAACTTTATTCTCATAAACCAAATGCACATGGCACAGAGAGTATAAACATATCAACGTACAATTAAAAATATATACAAAAGTAAGACAAACATATCACCCAGGAGAGTCCAATCGGATATTAACTATTGTAATTAGTTTACATAAATTATTCAATACAGTTGGGCTGCTGCTGTTCATAAGTTCATTGAATTTAAGAACATTTGGCCGATGTCTGTGATAATAATTAATATATTTCTTCCGCGAGTCACTAAAAGCAGGACATGTTAAAATGTAGTGAAAGTCATCACCAATATCACCAGTGTTACATAACGGACAGAGTAGATCTTCTCTTGGTGTATTATGTATCGACCAGTTTCAATGGGTTATCTGGAGTTTAAGGTTCTAAATCTACAAATTGTAAAAAATGTTTTTATCATTCAGACAATCAAAATACTTTTCAGTGTCCAGGTTATCTTTAAAGAGCTTATAATTGAGTGCTTTTGGTGAATGTTGAACAGCAGCATTCCATGTTTGTTTAAATTGATCAATTAAGCTTAATTTAACAATATTGTAAAGCCATTCACTGCGACAGTCCACACTCATCAAGGATAGATTTTACATACTTTGTCCATAGTATATCTTGACAATAATTTTGAGCTGCTATTTTAAACAAAATAGCTGGTAGTTTCTCTGACTTGCCACTTATAAGTTTAGCCCAGTAGTTGATCATACGAAGTTTAATACAAATGTCAAGAGGATGTCTATTCTTTTGATTATTTTGTGCACTTTTACATTTTGCAGGATTTTTTGTCGTTTTCAGTTTCCTAAATTTCTGTTTTTAAATTTTCAGGATGATTGACAAAAAAAGTAGGTCTTTTGCGCTTTAGTATATGTTTAGTTAGCTTTTTCTTTTTTTTATGAACTTTGCTTCGTTCTTTTGTGTCTTATAGTCTTTTTTCATTTTTTATCATTTTTTTTTTACTGTTCAACTCTCTTGGTATGTTTAAGTTTTGTTGTGTTCATTTGTTTTCAGTTCTTTATTGTCTGTTTAAGATGCTCGGATATTTTGCATTTTTAGTTTTACCAAGTTTTGTGTCTGTTTACTCAGTCTATGTTAGATTTACTTTGACCTACATGTCCGTTAAATGTTTTGCTAAAATGAGATAGTAAAAAAAAAACCACCGAAGAAGCCGTTTATCAATTTTTAATATTGTAGAAATGAATACCCATGACACAAGGTGAATTCCAGATGAAAGAAAAGGCAAATTTAAGGTGAAATAATAATTCACATTTTCGGTTTTTTAATGGGACTCCATGTGAAAATAAAAATAGGATTTCAAATAAATGTGATTTTTGTAAGAAAATTAAAAAAATAGTAATCTCAGTGAAAAAAAAACAATAGATTAATGATCTCGTTTTTGAGATATAAGTGATTTAAAATTTGGTGGGAAACTGAACTGCTCGGACTTTTCATAGGATTAACATTAGCAAGCTTTAATCATGAATTAATGTGACAGAATAAATAAAATTAAATGAACTTTTTACAGAATGCTCATAAAGATGTATGTAACGAAATTATGGGAAAAAATAAGGGGCCCATGGGCAAAATTTATTATGCTTTCAAATGGATAAAACCCGAGAATTCCGAAAATCTGATAGAAATCGCAAAACATGAGGAGCGAACCTCCTTAATCTATTTTTTTTAATTTAATTGTTTTCATATTTTTAGGAGGTCGTCTTGCATGAGTTTTCTTGGATGCTATCGTTCAAGAGTGATATCTTAAAGGTTGGAAATATTAATTTTAAACAACAACAGTTTAAAAATTGATAACAGCTGATATTATCATTTATTTAAATAACCGAGTGACTGTATGTAAATTTAGTTTGACAAATTATGTCTCTTCGGCAAATTAAAACATTTGGAAATTCGTAAGCCGAAATATTTGTTACAGCTGATAGAGAAAAAATGACCAATAGAATTAAATATAAAAGTCAAAAATCAACAAAGGACAGAGCTACATATATCAGGGTGATACTCCTTAGGTTAAAACAAACTTTTTTTTCAAATTCGGATATAGCAAGTTTCCAAATCAAATCTGTTATCTGGACAGCACCAAAGTACTGGTTACTGGATTAGTGAATTCTCTCTGGGACTAATAGCCCACCATCATATGAACTATACAAAGCCAGCGGATAAATTTTATTTTTTGAAATCGAAATCGCAATTTTTGATATTTTTACATGAAGGTTCGTTTACAGCAATAATATATTTACAAATTCCTATATTATCAGGATCGTCGTTGAAGAACAACGATAAAAGTGTTGTTCAATTGCTTGTTGTAACAATTTTATTGTAGCGATTGTGTATATGCTCCATACATTCAAATATCGAACCGTTTAAAACACTTCAGATGAGTAATGAAGCGATATTATTGTTTTTTCAACATGTTTAAATGAGAAAGTAGAAGATATTATATCAAATTATGAATAAACAAACAGAATGAATGTCATTAACTAGAAATAAATCATGGACATATGAATTATCTCGTTGCATTAAGATTAAATGATTAGGATTGTTGAATTGTTGAATGAAGGGGTCCCATTAGGCTTTAGTATTACGGACATCTTAATGGTTTTTCCCATTAGGCTGTAGTATGGACATATAAATGACATGGTCCGATTAGAAATTCAAAGAAGTAAGTTGTCTTTAAAGCAAGTGCATTCAAAGAAGTAAATTTTCCGGAAAGCAAGTGCAATTTAAGGAGGAAATTCACTGTGTCCAATCGAGAACGACAACGGTTGTTTGCTATCTAAATTGTACTTCCTGTTATCACAAAGATTTCAAAATCGCCTTTACTGAGTATTTTGATTAATAATAATCATATTTGTTAATTGAGGATCTAATTTAGAATAAAATTAGCTAAATGTTATATTCTGAAGTAAAGGAATAGCTGCAAACTAAAAGTGAAAGTGTACATGTTTGGTATTTGTTTACTGATTACATTGCACAAAACATGTACACTTTCATTTTAATTTCTTTGTAATTGCATTGTTTGCAAGCAAATAAATGAAGTTATTTTCTTATCTTTGTCTAAATAAACATTAATATGTGTAAAATTCTGAATGCAACAAAAATTTTATGCATAATAAATTTCTTAAAAGCAGGAATTAGTTACCAAACAACCGTTGCCGTACTCGATTGGACACAGTGAAATTGTCTTGAAAAGAAGTAAATTGTCTAGAAAGCAAGTGCATTCACAAAAAAGAAATTATTCAATACCGAATTTTATTCTAAAAAAACGAAACCCGTAACTACTGAACAGTGCAAATTTCAAGGTCATTCCATTCCTAATTTGGTATGATTCTTAATTTTGGTTTAAGTGCTGTTAGAATTTTGGTTTATATTTCAAACAATGTGAGAACAGCTATCTAAAGTATTATTTTTTGTCGTTAGATCTTCCAAAGATTGTGTTATTTGTAAATACCATTCACTTAAGTTGAAACATTTATCAAACACTTTTGTATTGATTGAAATGTTAGGTTTTCATTTCTATTTACGGTGATGTGTATCCAGTTAAATTTTACTGGCATATTTGTTTGTTTGGTTACTTTATACAAGATTTGAAATACACGCTTTAACAGTTTCAGATTCATCGATATAAGATGTGATTGTTTGTAATGTTTCCATTTGAGTAGGGATGGTTGTATTTAGTATTTTTCTGTAAACATGAAATTGGTCTGGAACAAACACAAGGGATTTGTCTGACAAGATAAAAGCAGTCTTGTCGTATTGTTTATATACATAATAGCTATTATCATCTACGCAGAAGTTTGTCTAGACAAAAGCTTTAAAGCGGCCATCGTTCCTTTAGATGTGGTTTGTGTAGTACCTTATTGGTAAAACTAGCCAAGAAGTTTAGAAATAGGGAAGCATTTTAACATACGAGTGGTAAAACTATTTAATGCAAGGCCATAGTTTTCCAAAATGATCATTCTTTGGTTGAAAAGTGCACAAATATTTGCTTTGTAAAATTTTAATTTTTGAATTCTGGATAAATTGCATTGAAAAAAAAACAAATGAAAACAAATTGGTGTGAAATATTTTTCAAAGCAGTTTTCCTATTGTGATTGATATTTTTTACTGTTTATGAAAAAAAGCATTTTCTCTTTCTCGATTTCAACAGTTTTGGGATTTTAAACTATGAAATGAAAAAAATATAATACAAAATCTTTAAAAAAAAAGAGAGAGCAAAAAAGAAAGAAAAAAACTTAACTAAAAATAACTAATGTGATGAAAAAAATATTAATGTCTGGAACAATATTTAACAATAATTCTGTAAATGGTAAATAACAAAGTACCAAAGATACCGTACATATATTTATTTTTTGCATATGACATTTTCGACAACTTATGTCTCTTAAGTGCAGATAAAATTAAAAAAAAAATGGAAATTCATGGTTTTCAACAACAACAAAAATTACAAAAATTAGATATTGTAAGTTTCCAAATGAAATGTTTTTTTTTTTTTTTTTTTGAATGAATTAATTTCGACTTTCCCACGTTTTATGACAAAATACATACAGAATAACATATGTGATGTATTAGTTGCAAGGTTTCTAGTCAAGAAGTAAATATTTTGTTATAAACGAAAAAAGAATATATCGTGTCATTACAATATTAAGAGGTCGACTAAACAAGGAAATTATGCAATAAATATGTTTTGAAGAGAAGGAAACTAATCGTCATGTTTTTATAGAAATTAAAATTAATCTCTCAATTTAGTAAAGGAAAATGCAAAACCACTTATCATCTTGCAAATATTTTGCATGTTTACTTCTTTGTTTTTGCGATCAGGCACATTAATCTAGTTAAAAGGCACTAATCCTGTCAAGCAAAGACCAGTTCCTTTTTAAAAACTGCTTGTCAATAGTTTGTTAAACAACAAACTTCAATAATGTGATGCAAAACACCAAGCCAACAGTTTTTTGATAAAGAATGCAAGTAGATTAGACTTTAGATCTAAAAGACTAAAAGCAGAAGTTTTTTTACTTTTGGTAATGTTCATTTTTTTTATGCTCAAAGTATTTTAGATAATACACATCGTACATTTACATTTACATTCCAACAACGTCAGCTTTATACACTTTGCTAAGAGGGAAGTCCAAATATCTCATTTTGAACACATGAATGTTTTGGCACACACACAAACATATATTTGATTCAAACCCTAATTTGTGCAAACTGAAGAGAAACTGATTATTATTATGACATCATGTATCATACCTACGGTACATACATGTATTTAACTCAATAACATTCCGCTAAAACCAGTGCTAGGGGCCGTCCTGAACTTACTGTGAGGTATGAGCAAAGCTTATTGTTGCAGGTCTCGTAGTGACTTCAAGATGAAGAACAACAATTAAAGCTTTGTTCCATTGCTTGGTTTAATTACCATGCTGTCTCATTTGCATTTACTCCATATCTGCATCTTCTATTTCCCAGTTAATTAAAAATTAAAGACACGGAAACACGGAAACAAATAAGTAGAAAGCATATTCAAATACGTTTCTCCAAAATGATCTGCGACTTAAAACTAGAATCTATGACGAAGGTGATCGAATTTCCTATCGTTATTTCCGATTCTTAAGTAGTAACATTCCTTGAAGTCCCGTACACGACTTATATTTATCTCATCTGATATGATATGCATTAGTATCTTCCCAATACGAGGATTACACAAACACATATGTTACTAACCAGATAACTACTCCTCCAAGGATATGAGGGGAAACACTTGAAATTCTATGGTCGTCATCACGAATTAGACCAAATATAACATTAAGTAGTTTTTTTTTCTTGTTAGAGAAAGCTTTCTGGATTATAAACAAGCATTTCATGTTATGTTTGTCCCCTAATGCTTGCTGATCAAGTATTATTTCTTTTTAATGCCGATCCATTCCAGATGACTCGAATGACTGACACCTGAAAACTCAGTTTAACCATGACAGTAGTATATAGGGACGAACATTTGCGGAGGTTGAGCCGGAAGTGACGTAAACCGGAAGGAAGGTCACCGCAGGTCAAGTGAATCCAGCAATTATTTACTAATCCATGAACGGTCACTCTGCGTTTCACCAGGCTTGTGACTGGCTATAACTGTATAGTTATAGGCGGCATTTCCCCTTCCTCCCTATCCCAACTGTCTTTGGTCTACCCTTTACACAGATTCATCGTCTTCGATCGATAGTGGGTCACAATCAAATACTGTAGCAAACTATCTCTCATCTATAGCATACTTCCAAGCCTCTCTAGAATAATGTTCTCTTCTTACAATAGCTGAACTTTAATTTGATTGTTCAGTATTCAGTACACCTTCAATACATTTTGTCCCAAAAACACATCCGTTTTAACGTTGCAATAATTTTATCTAAATGATATTCTTTTATTGAATGTCTTATTATATTTTTAACCCTTATCATACATAGTTCTATCTTAAATACGCTCACACGCCTCACGAGTTGCTCACGAGTATACTTTTAGCTATGCTCGCGTGCTCATTTCAGTATTCGGTGATGGTGGTGGAGGGATGATAGGCTATTGTTTTGGCGCTGGCGGTGGTGGTGGAGATGGTGATGGTGGTGAAAGTGGTTATCGTGGTGGTCGGGCTTTTCTAATGGGCGACAACTGTGTTGGTGATCTTCTTCAGTAATGGATTTTCTAGTTTTATGATACCACGCACGACTGCTCACATGACTAACGAATATGTTCACATGACTCAAGAGTAGGGTTTTAGCTGTGCTCGCATGCTCATTTCACGATTCGGTGTTGGAGGTGGGATGATAGGCTATCGTGGTGGTGGTGGAGGAGGAGGAGGAGGTGGTGGTTGTTTTGGGGTGTTAGGCTATTGTGGTGAGGAGGAGGTGGTTGTGGTGGGATGTTAGACTTTTGTTTTGAGGGGGGTGGTGGTGGTGGGATGTTAGGCTATTGTGGTGAGAACTAGGATGAGGAGCTCGAGTGGTGGTGAAAGCGGTGATCATTTTTAACATTAACCATAATTTAACTTTATCTATAATTTAACAATAACCCTTACCAACTCTTACCCCAACCCTTTTCATAATCAACCCTAACTCTAACCCTTATCATAATATAGCCCATATCCTATCTATAATCTAACTCTAATCCTTACCCTATCTATTATCTAACCCGTAACCCCTACTATACTTTAACCCTAATTCTTACCCTAGCCCTAACCCTAATCATAGTAATGATAAGCAGTGTTCTGTTTGTAATATCAGAAAATTCATTATTTGTTCTGAGCGATACCATGCATTTCCCTTATATTACACACAGAACACTGTTTATTACTACTATGGTTAGGGTTAGGGTTATGGTTAGGATAAGAGTTAGGGTTAGGGTTAAGGTAAGGGTAAGAGTTAGGGTTAGGGTTAGGGTAAGAGTTAGGGTTAGGGTTATGGTTAGGGTAAGAGTTAGGGTTGAAGTAGAGAGAAAGTCAGTAATATCATGACCAAACTTTCGGAAATTGATTATGTCGGTGAACAAGCACTTGTGTAGTAAAAAGCCTTATCATATACTTAGACTAAATAAAAGATACTTTTCACTCTAAAATAAATTATGTGTTTTATAATGAAAATCACTGGAAAGACGGGTTTAAAAGCCGTGATTTTACAGTTAGCGGGCTGATAAAGCTTTATCACGCTTACTTCCGGAATTTATTACATGCTTCTTCGTCACTTCTCGGAGGCTTTATCACATGCAACTTCGGGTGTTTCCGTGAAATATTTTGACGTCACAGTATAAATTCTTATATGACGTCACGGATTGAACCAATTAAGCCGAAGTTTAATCTGTTCATCCCGTCGTGACCTTTTACTTAGAATACGCCTTTAAATGAAATTTTTTTGCTGAAAAAAGAAAACAAACAAACTTACGTTGTTGGGAAATATCACATTTGTACTGCGAAACATACTCCGTGAACATGGCATTTCTATATACCCGATTTTTAAGGTCTTCAAAAAAATTATATTTTTAGGACAATGTGCATACCTGCGTTATCGAGATATTTTCTCAGTCGGCATTTTTTATTACAGTTGAAGTATATGATAAAAACATCATTACATGTCATCAGTTTCATATCACGTCCTTCATCAGCCCTCGGTCATATATCATCCCTCGAGCCTGACGGCTCTCGGACTGATATCAAGAGCTAGGGCTGATAAAGGGCGTGATATGAAAAATGCCATGTAATAATCTATATTTATACTGTATCCCATAATATTGCATGATTTGATCGAGCTTGTGTTAAAATTTCAGATTTTCTTCATTTATCATTGTGGAGAAAAGTTTTGACGAAAACAACTCTATAATGCTATAAGAGTGAAAAAATTACTCAGTCTATAAACAGGAAGTAGCACTTCTACAGGTCTGAATATTGCATGATTATTCAGACAATTTTAACAATTTGCAGAGAATATTTTGACAAAATATACTTTATTTTAATAAAAATTTCTAAACTGATTAAGAGCAGGACCACGAACATTCCGAAAATTTATCCCAGAGTATAGCGTGATTGTTCAATGTTTGTGACAAAATATTACATTTATATCATCTAACCTTGCAGAAAAAAATCTCCATCAAACTAGATCAATTCAGTAAATGGGAAGTAATATTTCGACGATGCTGAAAATAAATATCCCAAAAATATGCCATGACAACACATCATTAGTGACATTTCAGCTTATATTGGATGAATAAGAATTTTAGCAGTAGCGATTGTTATTGTTTCCGAAGTACTAATTCTGGAATTTAGCTTTACTTTCAAATAATAACTTAGACATTATATAGATATTTGAATATTGGGAATTTTGTTCATCCTGGTCATGGAATCAGGTTCTGCAAAAATAACAAACTCTTCTGTATAGTTTTATAAGATTTTGCGTTGAATATTTTTGCCTTTATGTATTTTTTTACTCCAGATTCAAAACGCGACGTTTGAAATAGCAACTCACGTGTAATTGGAGGCTGAAACGATCTCTCCAAATACCAGTAAGAAGGAGTGACTGGATTCCTGAACTATTGAAATAAATATTTACCACATAAAAAAAACAAAATATTTATGAAACTATAATTTTTCCTACATGACATTTCTTTAACTAAATTTTAAATGACGAAAGAAAAATTAACCTGCAGCGCTACAAAAGATTAAATATAAATCACCCTTAGCTCAACCGTGTCCATTAATTAGTGTTTTCCTTTCAGTGTTTTGATGTATCGATTTTTTTTCGTATAAGTGGTATAACTTATTCCGGTTTGAACACGATTCAGAAGTCCTGTATTTTTTATAATGGTTTAATTACATACAGTTGAACCTTTCCAAATTGCTAGATCACTTTAAGCTTGGCAGAAATGTTTATATATCTATTTTAAGGGAATTTTACGGGGTTGTTTTAGAACTTATTGGGCTACATTGGAACCAAATTCGGGGACAAAATCTTATTTTTTATAAGCATAAAGAGTTTATACTCATAAACCATTTAGAAAACCTCCAATTTATTTTCGGGTTGGAACTTTAATTTTGCTCAGAAAAAGTTGGATTCTGAATACTGAAGAAGAAAACAAAGTGCTAATTGAAAGAGAAAATAATCTAATACAAAATACAATATGTAAGGGGGTAGATCTGGGTTGGCCTAAAATTTTCCAATCGTTTAATGTTTTGATATTTACAGTATTTTAACTATAGATGTCCGTATAAACTTTAAGCGATTTCCAACAATTATGTCATTCCGTTTTGTTTCTAGTGGTCATCAAAGATAGACTAAGTATGATTCCTCATATTATTTGGTCCGTTTAGGACTTGCTTTTTGTGTATAAAATAGGCTTTAATTGGAATTGTGTTTATATAAAATTATCCGAAATTTCAATAGTATAAACAAGTGTCAAAGTATGCATGCAATAAAATAATAAATTTCAATAGTTTGAACTGAAATACATGGGTGATTTGGGCCAAATAGACCGAAAAGTTTACCCAATTTTTATCAGTATTAAACACTTCTTGTAAAAAATTTAGTCCTTTAATTTTCACCAAAAACTGAGAATAGTAAGTAAATTAGTTTATATAATAAAATTTTAGAAAAATCTACCATCGCATTTTTTTTTCAAAATTGAGAATAAAGTCAATTGCTGAAACTGTGCTTTAAAATTATTTCCCTTGAAAGAAATCTGAGTTTTATATATTCTTCATTATTCTTAGATATCATTGCTCGAAATGTAGAGTTTGGCAGTGCTTTCCATGACAAAAATATTTATTTTATTTGTGATTTTTTTTTCCACAGGTGTGACGTCAGTCATCCGGAAGTGACGTCACCGGATGGCGTCACCCGGAAGTCACGTAGCCGGAAATGACGTCACCGGAAGTGACGACATTCCAATCGGACCAATGAGCGCGTTTGTCATTGATTTGAAATTCAAATATTTAAAACGGACCAATGGGAGGGTTGCACGCTCGATTTCAAGTCGTAACATGTTTGAAACGAGCCAAGTATAACTATTTTGCCTTTTACTGCGTAAAAAAGGGAGGGTGTCCGTCCAATCTCCTACTACTATATTTAACCGCAATTTTCCGAGTTACCGTTCGTTTCCCTTACAATGTGTATATATCAATCCGGGGTAACATTGAACTGCTGCTGCGATTGGTGAAGGTTTCAAGTTTCTAGCTCTTACTGTTTTTGAGATATAGGGGCCCGAAATTCGGGAATGGCCCAAAATACAATTTTTTTTCTTAGTTCAGCATTATAGACGTGTTATATATCTTTTCGGGGTAATTTTATGCTTCTTAACCAAATGGGGACATTTATGACGTCGTATCTCTAATAGTTGCGGTGTTCTGAGAGGTCCAAAATTTCAATTTTTCCTAAGTCAAGTATTAAAGACATGTTATATATGTATTCGGGGTAACTTTGACCATCTTAATCGAATGGTGATATTTGTAAATCTCTATCTTTTATGGTGTGGCTGTTATGGGTCCAAATTTTGACAAGGGGTCATAAAGTAAATTCAAAGGGGCACTCTGCGTTTATCCAGGCTTGTGACTGGATATATTACGGATAGGCCGCATTACCCCATCCCCCTTTTCTTCTTTGACTTTACATCGAGTCGTTGCTGCCTGGGATTGATGGTGATTCCAATCTGTCCAATACGTCATCTAACAGATATTAATTTTTCTTCACTGCATGTTGCCAAGATTCCCTGGTATCGTGGTCTTCTTCATCTCTTAGACGTTTGGCCGTGTCTCTTATCTTTTTGTGAATTGGATCTTTGTTGAAATCTTGCATCCAGAACACCGTTTCCAGGTATTATTTTCTCAAATGATCTCTAAAAGGTTTATTCATCTCTTCATATGCGTCTAAACGAGCCTTTTCCGAGTCGTGTCCTTTCTCCACCAACTCTTCTACTTTCTTGGTGTATTCTGGTTCGAGTTTGTTGAATGCTTGATTCACGATCAGGTTCAATGGAGACTCTTGGTCATCTTCATCGTCAGTGCTTTCGTTTGTAGACTCTTCTGACGTATTAGAGTCGTTGCTAAATGCAGATTCGTTAGAGTGATTGCTTTCGTCTGATCCGATTCAATTGGTGAGGTATCTTCCATGTCGTGTCTCTGATTCTTGTGGCGAGCGAGATTGAAGTGACGATTGGTTGTGTATTCACAAATGTCGCAATAATACATTATCGAAGTCTTCCTCTCTCTCGATTAGAAGTACGAATGACGATATTTTACAGAACAAAGCTTTAAATACGGTCAGATTGGGAATGTCGCTGCTCGCGTGCTCGCTTCACTGCTCGTGTGCTCGTATCGCTGCTCGTGCTGCTCGCGTGCTCATCTCGGGAATTTAGTTGTGGTGGTGACAATTGCCTTGTTATGCCCCCAGATCGAGGATCGGGGGCATATTGTTTTTGTCCTGTCTGTCTGTCTGTCTGTTTGTCTGTGCGTCCGAAACTTTAACCTTGGCTATAACTTTTGAACTATATAAGGTAGACTTTTGATACTTGGCATGTGTATAGGTCTAGTCAAGAGGAACATAAATATGCAAAAATAAAGTAGGTCAGGTCAAAGGTCAAGGTCACAGAGGTTAAAAAGGGGTGAATTTGGCTGTTTTCACACATTTGACTGTAGAATCCCTATTATTTATTGTACTGAGATTGGGTTTGTTTTGTTTGTTTTATGTTATTGCTAATAAAATTGCGCACATGGTGTATGTCAACAGATTTGAGGTAGCATTTACCGTTTTTGAGAAACAAGAGGCCCAAAGAGGGACAAATGGAAAAACTGAAATTTTCAATTTTTTGTCAGATCTTGATGCAGTATTTTTATGCCCCCAGATCGAGGATCGTGGGGCATATTGTTTTTGTACTGTCTGTCTGTTGGCTGTGCGTCTGCCTTGAATATAACTTTTGAACTATATAAGGTAGACTTTTGATACTTGGCAAGTGTATAGGTCTAGTCAAGAGGAACATAAATATGCAAAAAAAAGGTCAAAGGTCAAAGGTCAAGGTCATAGGGGTCAAAGAGGGGTAAAATTGGGAATCTGGGGCATATGTAGTGTTTCACAAACACATCTTGTATCTTGAGGCGGGAAAAGTGACATATTCGCTATTTAAGGGTATGCTCGCGTGTTCATTTCGCTGCATGTGCTGCTGGCGTGCTCATGTCGGGAATATTGCTGCTGCTGCAGCCGCTGTGTGGTGGGAAAAGCTACAAATTCGCCGTTTAAGTGTATGATCACGTGCTCATTTCGCTGCTCGTTTTCACTGCTCGCGTGCTCATTTCGCTGCTTGTGTTGCTCGCGTGCTTATCTCGGGAATATGGCCGCTGCTGCTGTTGCTGTGTGGTGGAAAAAGGGACAAATTCGCTGTTTAATGGTATGCCAACGTGTTCATTTCGCTGCTTGTTTTCACTGCTCGCGTGCTCGTTTTCACTGCCCGTACTGCTTGTGTGCTCATCTCGGAATTCAGTGGTAAGTGGTGTCGGGTGACAAGTGCCTTGTATCTTGTGGTGCGAAAAAACATCACAAGAGTTTTTATTTCTTTTTTTTTATTCTTTTTTTCTTTAATTATTCAAGGAACCTCCCCATTCATGCTAACCCATGCATGATTCATGACGGGGAAATAAATTATGTATATATGTAAATAAGTTGATTATTTATTGCCTAATTGAATGAAATGCATATAGATACAGGAAACAATAAAAAAAAACAATAAAAATATGGGATAAAACAATAAGAATGGATCATAACAATAAAAAGATACACTTGTAGGGGTATAAGGACAAAACAAAACATGGACTCCAGACTACAAAAAGGGAGATAACTGAGATCGTAATAGGAAAACAAAAGACGAAGTATAAAAGCAGGATAAACAATAAGAGGCTTGGGTTAGAATACTGAACCTTGGTTGCCCCATCCTAAGCGTCCCACCACTCTCACACCGCTTCACTACGTTTACGGTGCTCTACATACGTGACGCTTGGAAGTAGGGTTTACGGATGACCATATAAGGAAAAATGGGCGTGGTTCATTGGCTCATTTGCATAATCGGGGATAATTTAGGGATTTTAATATTAGTTCTTTGGGAAGAAAAGTGTCCTAGGGTGATGTGCTTCACTACTATGGTGCTATTTATTTATGTAAGTACTATGAAAGTGAAAAACACAGTTATCTCTCCATACCCCAGGTCTACCCCTTAACTGAAAGAAAGAAAACCAAGAAATAAATATAAAACAAAAATTTCACTCGCTTCCCCAAAGAGTAAAAACTACTAATAATGGGATGTTATTGTGACTTGATTAGTCTCATTGAGGATGTTGAAAACTTAAACAGTAGTGTTTCCACATTCAAGTCAAGGCATACATTGTAGTTAGTTATCATTTCAGAAAAATATCTCTATAAAGCATGAAAAAAGAACTCTCGTTCAAATGAGGAGTATTCTTTTCCTGCACTCAACTCAAAGATTCAGTTTCGATCTTTCCGAGCATATTAAAAACGGAATTTTACTATTGATAGCACAGATATATTTTTATATCATGACTTAGATGAATTGGAATCCATTGCATCCTTGAAATGTCTAAAAACTCGGAAAAAAATAAAATACCTCAAATATAATCAACAGTTGTTGATGAGTTAACATGCATGCACATTTAAACAAATCCAGAGATTGTTAATGCTGAAATTATGCTTTAAAAGCATGTAATACACTTGTATACAACTTCCACGTTGGTTTGATTTCAATTTTTGTATTATACTTTACCACTTTGTAGATGCCACCTTTGTCAGATGAACCACTGGTTGTTGTTGTCTCAGTGTTGAATTTAAATAAACTATCAATTTAAAAATGTCACAAGCATCAGAAAGCCGTTATATACAGTTTGCACATATCGGAAACAAAATACCACGAACAAGATTAAAACAGTGAACATCAGCCTAAATAAATCCATCATACACATACGCTGGCATGTTTACCGTATGTAATACACGACTGCTTATATAAATATTTCCCTTTATCGAAAGGACTATATTATTTATTCTAACATAAGTGAAAACCGAACCGTCAGTCTAAAACGAATAATCAAAGGACAATAGCAACATCGGCAAACGAAAAGGAAACATAGACATAACATGAGCACGGCACAGAAAAGAAAAATGAAGACACATACACATACAAAGATGAAAAACACGGACCCAATCAAAAACCATGGGTGAGATCAGGTGCACCGGTAGAGTAAGCATCCCCTGCTTCTTATAAGACACTCGCTGTGTTGAACATGTCAAATCCGCTAGAGGGAACAACATTTAAGCTTTTAAAGGGAAAGAACTGTTGTCATGTGGAAAACATATATCCCATAGCGGTTCACAGGATCTTGATGTCGACCATTAAACTTCTGGAGTGATGACTTCAAATTATGGGTAACATACATTGTACCCTTTATTTAAGTAGCCTATTTGTGGACAACTGGGCTAAAATTAGGTTATTTCAATGCTTGTGTATCACTATCCAGAATGTTTATTTTTCACTCTATTCGCTTTTTTATTTGTTATTTATTATATGTTTAAACGTTTGCTCATGTTGCACACTTTGCCTGAATTTAATAAGGCATTCGTATTCGCACAAAACATACAGCACTTTCCTATTTATCAGAGTAAATGATTGCAATAGTTTTATTCTTGTTTTCACAAGTAAATCAAAATATGTAAATTTGTAAATTTTTCAAAATTGTCACCTCTCCAAAGCCAGTGGATATTTAGCTAAATTCTTGCCATCATAGAGTATTACCTACTAGTATTTGCTACTTAAATTAAGACGTGAAAGTTTCCACAATTCTTGTCTTGTTCATAATTAAAAACGAATTTATCAACTATTTATCAGTGTTTAGTACTTATTTCTCAAGCGGTGTCTATCTCCGTTGATAGGACAACCTATTAATGTTATAAACATTCAGATTTGACCAGTTCAATTATGTTATCAAACTCAGTTCTTAGTGAAGATTGGAAAACACGTGGACCAGTTGTTACTTTTCAACACGCCCCTTTAATTATTATATAGAATCTATTTGGCTATATAAACCTTTTGAAGAGCTTAGTGTATAAATATTTTTTTTCGAATTTACGCATTCAAACAAGTTTGCGATTGAAATCTTCCAAACAGAATGTCTTTCAAAACATTATTTCCCATCTTCATTTCGATCTGTATTTTAAAATCAAATGCTGCAAATACATGTATGTTTGAATATTCGATTCCCGGCGTTGGCCCCAGTTGTGAAATGAAAGGAGGATTACCATCGGCTTTAATTGATAAATATGAAGTGTTACATGGTAGAGTGGAGGGATTAAAATTGGTCGTAGATGATAAAAAGGGATTAAGGAAAATAATACAGGATGAGGTGGCGAAAATCCAAAGAGAACAGCAAATTTATTCACAAAATATAAACCAAATTTCAAACGACATTCAAGCGGCCAAGCAGATATTGGGAATTCATCCTGTTGCGCCACCGCCTGAGGACAAAACAGGAGCGAAGTCCAAAAGAACAAAGCGTGCTGTTGACCCGTATAAAGCATTGAGGGATGCGCTACATACTGCAGAGCTTAAGTTGGCAAATATAACCAGAAATATGGAAGAAACTGCAAGGAGGCATTCAATGGAATTTAGTACTATGGAACAACGTGTTCTGCTACAAAACACTCGCCTAGCATCAACATTACAGAGGATTGCAGATCTAGAAAAGAAAGCAGCTAAGCTACCCGGAAGTCCACAGGGAAGTGCAGGAGGAGTTAATACGGCATCGTTTAACACAGTCTTGAATATGGCTACAATTTCTGCAAAGATTCAGGCTACAACAACAATAATCAAAGCACGTGTTAACGATTTGAACGGAAGACTTAGACAAATGGATAAACCAATACAAGAGCGAATACAGAATTATCAAATTTTGGACAATAATGTTAAACGACTTGAATCTGGTGTTTTGAAGCTTTCTCAAGATGCAGCATCACTTTCAATGGACTACAACAAATTCAAAACTGATCAAACTAAAAAACTGGTTCCTATACAAAGTGATATGGCCAAAGTTCGACAAAGGTATAATAAACTTATCACCGACGAACAGTTTGTAATATCAGAGATGAAGAATGACACTGCTACACAAAAACAGGACATGCTGGATCTCAAAAACACCAGTGCTTCCCTTACACAGATGAAAACAATGATAACAGCCATTAATCCAACGCTTAAAAATATGACAAATGACATTAAGGACATGAAAAAGGACCCGTTTGTACAATTGGCACAACTTCTTTCGTTTGAAAAAGCAGCAGTGGCACAAATGGACAAAGATATTGCACAGGCCAACCGTACGAAACCTGTTTTTGACATGTTATTTAAAAAGATAAACACAAAGCTTGTAGGTCTCCAGGCCAGTGGTTAAAAATTATTTTCGTTGAGATTTTGTCCGGAAAGGATTTAAATTAGAAAAGTGATTTATTTTTTACATTGAAGGAAAAAATTGCATTCCAAGACAATGGTGGAATTATGTACGTTATCTAAAATTAGGTAGAATTATTGTTTTATCATTCAATACTTATTTGCTTCTTGCGGGACAAGAAAATATATTTTTATAGATGCTAAACATGTCAGTTTAAGTTCATACAATGCAACTTGGTTTTTGGGGTTTTCACTTTGAATTTGTTTATTTTTATGATTATTCATTTATTTTTAAGGGGGAGGCATTGTCTGATATTATTAAGTTTATTTGAAAACATTTAAAGCCCATGGCCATATTTTCTGCGTTAACATTTCTAAGGCATAAATCGTATCTAATTATACCATCACAATGTTTTGTTATATTTTTTCAGTATTATGTTCTTTATGTAAAATCAAAAATTAAAATAAATCATAACATTATGTATAATTGTGCGTCACCTGGTGCCCAAAATATGGCGATAAAATCAATTTCAATATAATTTGGAAAAGACACCCAGACAAAATGTAACTTTTTTTCCTTTTTAAGCAAGATCCAAAAAGTTACAAGGCAAGTTACAAGTTACAAAGTTTTTAATATTTTTATAATTTCACATAAGAAATGGCTGAATAAGGGTTCTAATCAAATATATTTGTCACCGTGTGATTCAGAAAAATGGCTTAAATATGTTATTTTATCGAAAGAGAGATAATTCACGACAAGCTGACACAATATGACATCAATGGCTCTTTCGGTTGGAAAATGAAGCTTTCCCCGTATACAACTCGGTGTTTTCAATAAAAGTAATCAAATGCATTGAGAATAAGTATTCAATATACCTTAAAAAGTCTATTGTTTTTTAGCGACGTAAACACCAAATATTCAAAAATTTATCTGTGCCTACTAGACAACACAATCTAACTCCTTTCGAATGAAATCTCTTTCACTCATCCTCAATGTAGGATATACAATTACCACAATTTAATGATTTTTATTTTATTTTGTTTGTTTGTTTGTTTGTTTGTTTGTTTGTTTTTTTCTTCTTTGTTTTGGTAGCTACATACAAAATAAATTGTGAATTTTCCTTAGTACAATCTAACTCCTTTTCGAATGAAATCTCTTTCACGCATGCTCAATGTATGATTAAACAATTACAACAATTTAATGATTTTTATGTTGATTATAATTAATATTTTTGGTAGCTACATACAAAATAAATAGTGAATTTTCCTTATGTTTGTGGCTTTTCGCTCGTTTAAAAAATATACATTTTTGTGTTTGATGTCAAAAGGCATGTACATTCTAGGCTGAGCAAAAAAATCTAGATGCGATTAATATAAAAACCCGTCCATATTTGAAAAAATTTAAAGGTGACCAAATAGTATTTAGAATAGACATTGTGTCTCCATTAAACATAAAGTTACCGTTTATTTAGGTCACATTTTCCCCTTTTGAAGGAAATGTTTGCGCCAAACATAGAATTAAAATGGGTTTTGCGCTAATTTTTATTTTGAATCACGTCATAGCTGTCATTGGAGATGCTATGAAAATATTTTCGAAACAATGTAAATCAACATGCATTATTTGAAAACAGAAGCAGAAAAGAATAATATTTGAACGATTTTTTTTACTCGAGGAATACTTTAATATGTAAAATAGACCGTTTACTAGGACTTATTGGCGTTTGTTTGAGTTGTTTTCTAAAATTAGAGAAAATGCAAATTTCAAAGAAAGTGGTATTTTAGTGAATTTGTACATAGCTACCTCATATATTCTGAATCGATTTTGAATATTAAATAAAGCTGCAATTTCTAAAATAATGTAGTATATGCGCCTGGCTGATGAATGGATCCTGTGTTGCTAAAGCGCTCTTAATTCTAATTTGGACTCCAGGTAAACAGTACATTTATTATATTGTTTGTCCACGATGTGACAGAAGTAAAAAAAATACGACCAAACTAAGATGGTAACATTTCGACATTGCTATAATTTGCATCAGATTATATTTATTTAGATTACCCTGACTTTTTCAGGGGATTACATTCAATTGCTTTGTTTTTCTAACATCGGTAAACGTAAATATTTGAACAAACCTTTTGCACCGTACACCAAAACAAAACTAAACTAGAATTAACTACATTCCTTACCAGATAAGAATAAAACGATGCAAATTGATACAAAATTTAAAATTTGTTATATCACTGTATGTCAGGTGCTACTTAGTGAAATCATTATCATGGTAGAAACAATGTATGTTTCTCTTAAAAAGCCATTATTATAGTAATAAACTGTTTCATTGCATTTCAATAATAATTACTTTATCGAGAGTTGCAGCTATTAACTTCTACAATGATAATGATTTCACCGATTTGAACTTGGAAGATAGTGTATACCCCGTCCGTTTCCATTTTAAAATACATACACGTCAACCCTAAGCCCGCTTGATCTTTAAAATGCAGGGAAATGAATACGGAATTTTAACAAACAGAACGCCAAGGTCAAATATCAAAATAAAAAATCTATACACACATAAAAAATATGTAATAAGAAGAGTAACATGCTTTATTTTGTGTGGGGACCTAAAAAGAATGAGTACAAATTTTGATATTATAAAATAATTAAACAGTAGTACAATAAAACGAAATACTTTTTGTTGCAACGGGTTCCTCACCTATCAACCCGTTCTCTTTCCACTCTCATAAAAAATTGCCTCTCCTCACTTTTATTAATGTTTTATATATTTTTTTATTATTTCGATGTTCTCCGTGTATGACAGCTGCACAAATATTCTTATTCTGCGTATTTATATACGACCTTCTTAAAAGTACACGCAACAATAAATGGTTTTATACATATCTTAATCCAGTAGGAAGTTCACAGAGTGATAACAGTTATAAAGTATTAACAAAATATAAGACAAACAAAAAAATGATATAAACAAACAACCCCAAAAAATCAATGTAAAAATGCACATTAAACTAGAGAGATGGCGTTTGTTTTAGATGCAAATGGAATGGTATGAATCTGAAAATGTTCTGAACTCCGCAGTAAAAATCTAAAATGAGAAACAAAATCGTGCTCAAAAACGCTCAGCAGCTTTTTACTGCATATCCACTCCCTGTGATCATTAAAAATGTCACTGTTTAGTTAACTATTTTACCCCTTTTCAAATCGCTCCTCCTGGAAAATTTATGACTGGTTACTTTAAAAATATGAAGGGGATAAAGGTATAAATTAGATATCTACAAAATTAAAGTTTTTGGAAAGCTATATTTGTAAATTTTTTCTACAATTATTTATATTGACAAAGAGATTCAGTTACTGTAACAAAAAACAATCCAACGACAGTAGAATAAAAGGAAGAAAGCATACGATTACATAAATTAAAGTTCAAAGCCAACTTAGACAAAGCAAAACGAGAACAAAAAAAAGACACGAGACAAAGACACGACACGCCCACAGAGCATATTAACATCACAAATATAACACTCAGAACTAAAGCACTTACATTGTGAACTCGAAATAAACCGATAGTGACATCAGGTGCCCCGGAAAGGTAAGCATGTCCTGCCCTATATACATCACCCGTCTGATTTTGAAAGATCTGTCGGTTGGTGATTTCTAATCATTAGACAAAACCAATTCAAAATCGATGGCATGACTGTGATAACTAGTTCACTAATCCCGAAACATTACTCGGGTAAGAATGCGAAAAGTTTCGGTATATCTCTTCAGAATCCAGACAATAATATGGACAAATTGGCACCACAAGTATCACTAATGAAGACAAAACTCAAATAAAACAATACATTAGACAAAACAAAGAACTAGAGCAGTGACCGTTTGAACATCATAAAAACCGAGAATGACATCAGGTGTTCCGGGAGGTTAAGCATGTTCTGTTCTTTATACAACACCCGTCACACTGTCATTGAGTAAATCCAGGGTAAAGTCAACATCGGTAATGTCAAATCCGAGAAGACTTGAATGTTTCTGAAAATGTACGTTCTCATTTCATATCTATATATGATGTCGTGGTGACCGCCACGATTCTTTTGTGTTCCGTTCACACAGTTACTGTATGGACTACAAGCTCTACCGTAACGTATAAAATGGGCGCTGGGGAAGAAGGTATATTGCCGCTAATAAAGGGGAAGTCAAAATTATTACGTTTGTCATAAAGCCTATATTTTAGAAATCCATGTCAATCAATTCATCACATACTTACTGTCTTTTGAAACGCGCGGCCTTCAAATTTGATGAAAATATTGTTGACCAATAATTCAAGCATCCATATCACGTCAGTCTATTTCTCCTTTGACTCGGCAGGGTTCATGACGAAATATGTTTTATTATTTCTTATTGCCTCCGTTTTAGCGAAGGAGCATTTATGGATCACATCGGAAATTACTGGTTAAGTTTATTGTGTGAATAGGCTGTAAAGTCATCTTACGACCGACATCACGATCTTGTGGATCGTTACGGGATATCTGTTTCCAAGATGACAACAAATCTTTCCCTTTACAATTAAAATTTGTTTTTCCTCTATCGGATTTGACTTTGCTACCGGAGTTGACATGTTCAACACGGCGGGTGTCTTATAAGAAGCAGGAGATGCTTACTCTACCGGTACACCTGATCTCATCGATGGTTTTTATTGAGTTCGTGTTGTTCATCTGTATGTGTGTCTTCATTTTTAGCTCACCTGACCCAAAGGGTCAGGGTGAGCTGTTGCTATCACTTGGCGTCCGTCGTCCGTCGTCCGTCCGTCGTCCGGCGTCCGTCGTCCGTCGTCCGGCGTCCGTCGTCCGTCCGTCCGTCCGTTAAACTTTTCACATATTCATCTTCTCCTCTGAAACCACCGAAGCAAATTCAACCAAACTTTACAGGAACCATGTATGGAAGGTCCTTTACAAAGATTGCTCATTTCGTTCNAAAACCCATCAAAATCCGATAAACAACAAGTATTCTATAGCCCAATATATGAAAACATTCAATTTGGCCCTTTTTGGTCCTTTTCATAAAAACGGGCGGGCCACAATACCCAAAACCAATCCCAACCTTCCTTTTGTACCAAGGAACATTGTCTCAAAATTTCATAAGGATTGATCAACTATAACTTAAGTTATCGCAAGGAAACGAAGTGTCTACAGACGTGGCCGACGACGACGACGCCGCTAGTATCATACCAATATACGACCTCAAAATTTTTTTGCGGTTGTATAAAAACCGAGACTAAACATTACTCTCAAACTGGACGAAACATTATTAAATGTTACTTAAAATTGAGATGTTTCATTTTCTCAACCGATTAAAACATTATTCAACCGGACTAAGCCAATTATATGCGAAACTCAGTACGTTCGCCGAGAAGTCCGCATTATAGGGATGTGGAAGTGGGGTCCACGAAAAATGATTCCAGACCATGTGCTATGGTAATTAAATGGTTCATATTTGACATTAGTTGAAATAGATTTATATCAATGGTAAATGTTGTAAAAAAAAAGACCAAGAAAACTGACCGTTATGAACTATTACTAGCCTGGGATCCTGACAGCAAAAGGACAAGAATCCCAGGCTACAGGTGTTGCACAAATAGTTTTTTTCGACATTCGAAACAAGGTCAAGTCCTCGGACCTTCACTTGTTTCCTAGTACAGTGTCTATTGTCACCCCTGTACTGTAGACCGGACCCGGTCTCCAAATTATCTGTAGTGGGATCAATCATGGATGCGGTGTATGCTGTAGTGCTGGACAAAATATCTGGAAATCAAGTTCTTATATGATTCCATAGTCAAACCACATTCATAAATTATAATATACAATTAAAAGCAACATCCAATCAGATTTTCATCAATATTTTGCAGATCGGATCCAGAGGTTCAAGGTTGAACGCCCCTTCCTTTTTGTGTAAAAAATCAAATTTCATGCCTGCCAAAAATCGATCAAAACTGGCAAAAATTCGACCGGAAAGGCGCTATTCCTGGAACCCTACTGGAATCCCAAGCTGGATCGTCCAGTGTATTTTGTAGGAGGGGCAATTTTTTTGTGAATTTTTTAAGCGTTTTAGGTGCAGCAGGAGACGACGTACGCCAGTGATGACAATAGTGATAGATTGACAGACGGACACCAAGTGTGGCTTGACTAGGTCGTCTGCTACGTGAATCGATTCTGGTATTACTAAACCATTGTTTAAGGCTTCAAGTAAACAAAATAGTGAGGTACGACTTTTATTAATTACATCCAATGGTGCAATAATCAAGTAAATATGAAAAACTATTCAATTGGACGGTTTTGAAAGTCGGAAAAATGTCAACATCGAATATATAAAAAATAGATATTTCCCTGTCAGTTCTATAAAAAGATATTTAAATTAACAAAATTAGGAATTTAAAGACCATTATATTTATAAATTATTCTATTAAATGAAAATATATTTTTATAACTAGGAAAAGTGAGAAAATTAAAACGATGTTATCAAAAATATAATAATTATTGGTCAATTTTAAAAACACAGAATTTAAAGAAAGATAACTCCAAAGCCAACTCTACTACCCAGGAACAGATTTGGCACTTATGTGGATTGGATCATTTCTAAAGCTGAAATATTGCATCTCTTTATATCCCTTTTTTTTATAAATCGGGAAAGTAACAACCGAAATTCTGAAGCAAATGAAAGAAACAGACAATATTTTCTAAAATCTCGTTTGGTGGGTGGGGCCTATCAGCAGCCTCTTCGTCAATTGTCTGCTACATGTCGGCACAAGACCCAGTCTTAACAGCTAACTATTATCGAGCATTAGACATGAAAATGTATCTATTTTTTATCGTTATTAACCGTGGTTAACGTAAGAATACGGTGATGGTCAATTATTTTCAATCTAAATGTTCCGGGTCCCGACCTCATAACGTAAAGATGAAATCACTGCACGTAATGAAGAAGTGACCACACGTAAAGAAGAAATGACCACAAGTAAAGAATAATTTACTGCAAGTAAAGAAACAAAATGTATAGTGAAAGTAAAGAATAATCGACACAACGTAAAGAGGAAACGACACCACATAACTAAAAATTCACTGCACATAAAGATCAAACCACATAAAGTAAAGACTAAACCACACAACGTAAATATAAAACGACATAAAGTAAATATAAAACCACAAAAGGTAAATATAAAATGACATAAAGTAAAGACAAACTGACAGAACGTAAATACGGAATAGCATAAAGTAAATATGTAATCACAAAAAGTAAAGATGTAATGACAGAAAGTAATTACTAAACCACAGCAAGTAATAAGAAAGTGACAACATGTAAACAAATATCTACATCATAAGACAGCTGTGGCGTTCCATAGAAATAACTGATTAAGTTTATTGTGTGACTAGGTTGTAAAGTCATCACTACAGACGTTTTACGGCCGACATCACGATCTTATGGATCGTTACGATATATCTGTTTCCAAAATGACAACAGATCTTTCCCTCTACAATTAAAGTTTGTTTTTCCTCTATCGGATTTGACTTTACTACCGGACTTGACATGTTCAACACGGTGGGTGTCTTATAAGAAGCAGGAGATGCTAACTCTACCGGTACACCTGATCTCACCCATGGTTTTTATTGGGTTCGTGTTGTTCATCTGTATGTGTGTCTTCATTTTTCTTATTTGTCCCGTACTCAATAAGTGGTGTCCTTGTTTCTTAGTGTTTCCGATGTTGCCTTTTTCCATGGATTGTTCGTTCTTTTGATTGACGGTTCGGTTCTCACTTACTTTGTATTAAGAGAAGAAAAATCAAAAGTTTGAATACTATGGCAATATGGGAGACTATGTGGGTAGAACTGTTCCAGGAAATGTTTGTAAGTTTTTAGAATCGACATCTGATTCACGCCTCTCGTAGTTGCTTTTTAAACCGTGTGTAAATGCAGAAACAGAAATGGTAAGGAGTTTTGATAGGGACTTAGGGGTGCGTGGTACATCTAGCAGACTCTTCGATGACACAATTAATGAATACGCCAAACATAGGTTAGATTGAGAAAGAACACAACCTGACTGGATTAGGTCTACAAAGTCATTAAATTTAGCTCCAAAAAGGCACCATAAGACATAGATGAGCCCATTATAAATAATGTATTCGAAGGTCTACACATAGGAAAGGCATCTTCCCATCTCCACGACAATTGACAAGAATATCAAGTTTATCTGCAAAAGGCAATATACATTAACTGATAGGTATTTGCAATTCAATTCAATTAGCAACCCAGATGACAAAACATTTACAATACTAAAGATGGACACCACCTTTAAACATAACAAAAACAGAATTTTCTTCTTTTTTGAATCAATGTAAGTGATGAAATTTATACATAGTACTTAACATACATGAGTGCCCTTACCTACAGAGGCTCGCTGCTGGCTTTACAAAATCCCTAACAATAAATATATCTTTCTTAACTCTCTAAGTAAAAACATTACTAAACACATACAAAGATAGCCTTAAGATATATTGTAATAAAGACTTTTCATCAAGTCGGTCCAATCAGACTACTTTCAAATTTTCAAAACATTAAAGATTTGCTGGAAAATCTACGTCTACCGAAAAAATCTACTGCAACAGCGTAAATTTGTAACTCAATATTGCTCTCGCATATAATTTATTAAAGTTGGTGTTCTATATTATAAACATAACAACACCCATATGATGTTTTCAAACAGCATTCACAGCCGTCTTACAATCCCAATTTAGGATGTGTATACTGTAATTAATCAGAGAGAGTTAAGGTCAACACGTACAATTACCAAAAATTACATTCAGAGTCCACAATCCACCAGAGAACTGCACAAAACCACACGTGAAAGACAAAAGACAAACGTAAATTCAAACAATGTTGAAATTTTTACGTATTTTGGCAGCCATCTTGGAAATAGTCGGCCATTTTGAAATTTTTCGTTGCATGCCCATCTTCTTATGGTGTTTTAACTTTTTGCCAAATATGAATGAATTCTGTCATGGAATGTGTGAGATTTTATCATTTCTACTGAAATCGCACAAAGTCACAACATCAACATAACTTGGCAGCCATCTTGAAAATGGCAGCCATTTTGAATTTTTTTTTTTGCATGCACATCTCCTTAAGGTGATGCAACTTTGCACCAAATATGAATAACTTCTGTCAATGCATCTTTGAGAAAACGCCCGAAAAAAATAGGTGGAAGAAAGAAACAAATGTGGAATAATAATAATAATAACAAAAAAACGGACCAAAAACAATATGTCGTCCCACTACGTCTGGGGCGACATAAAAATGTAACTATAGAAACTTGGTACAGGTACTAGAGTAAGCTACCGGTAGGTTGATTGATTGATTAGTTAGAGTTATATGTCCAGTGAGCAATATTGCAGATATATATGATGACAAGAATGTCAATTAAACGTTAAAGAGGATAGAAATAAAGGTGGAAGGGGCAACCTGGACAACGCGTTTTGATTGCCACAGGAAAAGGGGGAATGGATAGGGACAGGAAATGTAGCCTTCTATACGACCCCGGCGCGTGTGCTCCCCTCGTATTTAGGTAATTTAATATACATTGACGAAAATTGACGTTTGAAATCTAAGCTGTATGACAAACGTGATAATTTTCACTTCCCAATTGTGAACTTTCCTTTTCTGAGCAGCAATATACATTTACCTACCTCTCCAGCCTATGGAGTGTACATTTCACAGTTGAGTCGCTGCTGTCGAGCATGTAGTTTATACAGTGATATCTTGATTAGAGCAAAAACTGTTCCAAAAGCTGCTTAGTCAGGGATTCGTTCAGCATTTGTTACTTACATCCCTTCAGAAATTCTATGGCCGTCACAATGACATCATTGACAGATATCACGTGTTTGTGTCCCAAATGAAGCTGGACATTTTCAGGTAGATTTTACGTCTTCATGGATTTGACATAACCTGATTCGACTCAAGTCTGGATTGACTCACTGATAGTGTGACGGGTGCCGCTAGCGGAGCAGGACATATGCTTACCCTTCCGGAGCACCTGACGTCCCTCCCGATTTTCATGGGAGTTCACACTATGAGTGCCTTAGTTCTTAATGTTATCTTGTTATTTCCGTGCATTGTAGCCGTCTCACGTCCTTGTTTTGTCTTTTTTTCATCTGTTGCCGTTTTTGCCATGTCTTTGGACTTCGATCTTTGTAGTCATCGCTTCCCCTGTTCCTTCGGTATTCTACTGCCATTGTCTCAGAAAAATAATGAAGGGTTCTTTATTCTGCATGGAGCGTGGCGTTTCTCCACAAAGTTCGTCTACAATGGTTCACAACCATGCAGGTTTTCGATATATTATAACCTGACCACCCCACATAGACAGGTATTCCTTATCCACCCAGGTCCTGGGGACTTGCTCTTATAGATGGAGCCCTTGAAAACCGATTCAGGTACTGGGCTAACGTTATGGCTCCCCAAACCTACCATTTCTCTATCCCGTTTCCCTATAATAGCATTAAAAGCATACGAATAAAACCCAATAAAGGTAGACTACTATTCAGAAAGATGGGACGAAAAGTGTTCGTCGCTAAACTACTGGCTAACCCAAGGAGCCTTGTCTGTTGTTTATAAATAAAACACAGTCGCACTAAAAGCTCAAAATTTCCCGAAGGATTTGGTAAAGAGTCATCATGTGTTTCAGTAGACATCATCAGTATCAGTGAGAGGCCAGTACACATATGAAATCTCCCAGTCATATGGCCCCAGTAGAATATCCCGTTGATGTCCACTAAAACGAAGAATAACAAAGAACCGCAGTTACCGTGAATTTATTTTCTGCATACGGCCAATTTGACAATTTATGAGTCTTCAGTGCAGATTAAATCAAGACGTTAAAAACATACACCAACCGAAATATGAGTAAATAAAAAAAAATATCGAATTTACTGTTAATTTATTTTCTGCATATGAGCATTTCGACAACTTATGTTTCATCAGTACAGATCAAACCAAAACATTTGGAAGTCCATAAACCACAAACCATAAACAATAAAAAGATATGGAGGAAATGCGCATAAGACTCTACAATTACACGGTAGAACCAAGCAATGAAACAACGTTTTTATTATTTTCTTCGTCTTGAAGAAAAGCAGAAAAATAAAAATCACCAAAATCAGCTAAACACAGAGTTACGTTAAAGGGAGATACTGCTTAGTTTTAAACAAATTTTTCCCCAATTTTCAAAAAATCAGTTTTTGGACCAGCACCAAAGTACTGGCTACTGGGTTGGTGAATACCCCAGGGACTGACAGTCCACCAGCAGAGGCTTCGACCAAGTGGTAATTTATGTTACGTCCAAGTTTTATGAATCTGTGTTTTAATGATAAGGTTCATGTAAATATCTACATATTTAATCTAGAACCCATACTAATCTAGTGTTTTGGTGTTTCACAAATCCCAGGGACCTGCCTTTTTAAAGGATGTATATAATTATTCTTTTATTTCTAAAAGGTCAATATATTTCCAAATTTTTGAAAATTTTTGTAAGCAATTATTGGTTCGCTTGCGAAATATTGTTGCAAACATACTTGTGTTTGACAAGACTTATTTCAGCTTTCTAACGTATGGGTTGTATATTATTGAAAACACTAGGACCTGTTTAATGAAAGTCTCCTTAGGTCAGTCTTGCTAATGATTTATCACAGAAGGGTCTAAAGTTTAATTTTCGTCCTACGTAATGACTTGAGACCATTTTAAGACATATTTAAGGGCAAAGTTGTGTCTTAAGACCAGCATAGGATAGATTTTATCTAAAGACACGCTCATTAAACAAGCCCTATATGTACATCCGTCTTGCGTTTTATTTCTTTTCTGATCAGCTGTTTTTTGTCAGTGCCTAATTTTGTCTGTGTCATACTGTCTCAATTCGTGTAGGACTTGAATTGTCGTAATTTTGTATTTTTGATTTTGGAATTTCCCTTTCCTAATTTTTGCTTCAGTATTCGTTTGCTCGTGAATTATATCGTCATCAATTCAAGTTCGTTATAACTTCTATTTATCAAGTTCAATTTGAAGCTTGACAGGATATTTTGTAATTCACCTTTGTCACTGATGCTGCGAATATGTCTAATTACCTCGTTCTTGATGAAACATGTCGGATGTAACAGCTCGCTCGACAGAGATACATAAATTAGTGTGTTGGCTTGAAGTATGCTTCAAAGTCACAAACAGATGTTCTGTCAGCTCTCTTTTCTTTATAAACAATTCGTTGACATTTGTGAACATCAGTATGATAATCTAAAAAGTGAGTGATGGCCATTGGCTATATCAAAAAGCGGTTTTTTTTGTTTGTTTGTTTTTTTTTTCATTCCCATGATTTTTTTTAGAAAAACCATCTTCCATAAAAGTAAATATATGGAATTTTTCAAATCTTGAAAATATCCTTCCTGGTTTGAAACATCAAATTACCGCAATTTTAGAATTTGGTACTATCCCCATTACTGCACCTATTTCCGGTAAAAATAATTTGCTCTTAAATACGAAAACATTGCTTTCCAAAAGGGACTGTAAGAGATAAATCATATTGTCTGTTGGCGGGCATTTTTACTGGAGATTATTAACAACATAAAAATACCTACTTTGACTAAGTACCGGGCAGTGTGGCTGATCATGATCAAGTTTTTCTTGGGGGTTTAGGTGTTTTAGTTTTCCTTCGTTCTTGTTCGTTTTATTTTTTTTTCTTTTATCTTTGTCATGTTGTTTCCATTTATTTAACATCTAAATTACCGTGTTTTGGGATTTTTTATTATAGATTCCTTGTATTCTCTTCCTTTTGGTTCGCTAGGCAATTGTCGGTATTTCGATCTTTACCCAAGAAATAAGCTATATTTGAAGTACATTTTTGTCAATTTAGTATGACCTTAAAATATTTTGGCAATATATTATCAGAGCTCCATCTAGGGACACAAAGAAAAACGAAAACCCATACTAGACTAACAAAGAGATATCAGACGTACATTTTTGATTATATTCGATTCTAATATTGCAATTTTACCAGTTTCACAATCAAAAAGGACTGCTTGTCATTTTGTGTTTTAATAACAACGACTTAACACAATGATTTGATTTGAAACTTTCATAACAACAGTGAAAACATATCTTATTAAGTTAAAATCAATAATAAAATCAATAATAAAATCAATATTCTTAAAATACAGACCTAATCTAAACTTTTTCTTTCGAATCGAAGATGTTAAAAAATGGATAGTTCCGATTTTTGTTTGGTTATGAGGTTATTGGACAGTGCTTTAATTTGCATGTTGATATGCAAAGCAAAAAACTCATATTCAATTTTGGAAAACAAATTCAAAATAATCTGTAGCGTCATGGCAGTTTGGTTGAAACTATAACCATCTGAAGAACAAGTATATGTATATCATACACATATACTAACTGTTATTATAGATGTTTGCTTGTCAATTTGAAAATAAAAAGGATTCCATATAAATTTATTTTTGTTAGAAAACTGAAAAAAAAACCAAATAATTAAAACGATATTACTTGACAGGATGCTGATATTTTTTTAAGGGAGAGATTTTTCATAGGATTTTATCCATGACCGAGTGTAATGAAATAAATATAATATAATGAAATGTTGTCGGAATCCTTCCTCAGTTGTATAAAATAAAATTATCAAACAGCATATGGGATTCATGGGGCAAAAATATAATACTTTAGAATGAATCAGGGATTAAGAATAAGAAAAGTTTGACTTTTACGTAATATTGGTATGTGGAGACCATGTGGAGACAAAACTGATCTTATAATATTATTCCTTCCTTCTATTTTTTTTTTATTATTGTGGTTTTGGTAAATTTCAGTTTCTTTAATAAAATTTCGTCTTTTAATTGATGACCGATATTTTTTTCTTATATGGTTCCTTCTTTCGTGAATCTCTGTTACACCGACTTTTACCTAAAAAGTGACTGTTTTACTTTGATTGCGTTATTTCGGTTTTTAGTTATACATTTGTATCTATGGCTTGTTTTTTTTGTGTGCAAAGATCATTATACATATTTGGACTCCTTTAATATAAGGGAAAGCTGATGTTGTAGATTCTATTCTTACCGATGAAAACGTTTTCCTTTTGTTTGAATATACTTTGACTTCTATATTCTGACATATTTGAATTATTATATGTTGACCAATATATTTTGGCCTTTGGAAAGTATTATTTCTCGACCATGATTCCTCACGGCCTTTTGATATTTTAAAGTGGGTTTGTGGTCTTATGAAACTGACAAATACCTCAGTGTATTGTGTGGTTCACACTGCCAGTGCTTTAGATGTTTGCGTTCTTGTTTGCTTGTTTGTTTGTTTGTTTGTTTTTTTATTTATTTATTTATTTATTTATTTATTTATTTTTTGTGAATTTGGTTGGTCTTCGTTGTGCCGTCTCTATTTACCATAGATTTGAAATACTTCGAGTTTGGATTTTGGATTCCAGATTTTCCCTTTTTCGACATTTTTGCTTTGGTATTCATTGCTGATGTATAAGAAGAATAATTCTCCTCAATGGATGTAGTAAGGTGAATTTAAGGTGAGAGTTGCGTAAATAAGCGCCTCTATCGGTGAACGTTATAAATTTGCTTAGGACTAACCGTCAAATCATTTGAATTTTCACTTTAAGGGAGTAGACCTGGGGTATGGGAAGATAACTGTGTTTCTCACTCATCTAATACTTAAATAAATAAATAGAATCATTGCAATATGTATGATCAAAATTTTGAAATTGTATTTTTTTTCACACAGCAAATTAATATTAATTTTGTCGTGAAAACAAATACCCTGTACATCCAGTTATTTATAACGAGTAAATCAACTCTACTTATTTTGCAATTATATCTTAAAATAATGAAAATATTTAAAAGTCAGATTTCTGGCCAGGGAGGTAATTTCAAGAAGAAATACTGAGAATATCAAAATAATTAAACGAGTGGTAAATTTTAGGCTTACCCAGGTCTACCCCCTTAAATTGTCGCCGTTTCAAACTCTATCCTACGATTTTTCCGAAAAATTAATATTATGTTTCGAAAGAAATTTCTGTTTTTCAGCAATTTTATTGATTTTTACACACTTAATTGTTAACTTATAGAAAATGAAACGGTAGATTTTTTCTAAAATTTTAATATATCTTACATAGGAAAAATGAAAGGATATGGAGTGAATGTACATGTGACAAAAACACTAGTTTTGTTTCTTTTCTAAGTTTTCGGTGAAAATTAAACGACTCAATTTTTTTTACAAGAAGTGTTTAATACTGATTATAATAGAGTATAAAATTTTCAGCATATACTGTTCAGAACAGCCTTGTATTGCAGTTCAAATTATTGAAATTTACTATCATTATTAATGTTAACTTTCACACATGTTTTTTCTACAGCATTTTGCATTTGAAATAATTTTATGTCAAATACAAATTTAATTAGAGCTAATTTTATGCAACACAAGTAAGTCCTGAAAGGACCAAATAATTTGAGGAAACAGGGTATCTTTGATGACCACTAGACAAAAAACAGGAATTGCTTAAAGTCGACATGAACATGTGTAGTTTTAATACTGAGAATATCAAAATAATTAAACGAGTGATAAATTTTAGGCTTTCCCAGGTCTACCCCCTTAAATTGTCGTCGTTTCAAACTCTATCCTACAATTTTTCCGAAAAATTAATATTATGTTTCGAAAGAAATTTCTGCTTTACACCATAACTGAATTTAAACAATTTTTCATATTGGCAGTATTTGGCATTGCACAATATCATGTTCTTCTTTCATAATTGATGATGTTGTTATACCAAATCTATTTAGAAGTATTTCAATTGAAATTTCATATGTAAGAAGGCTTGATATCATAGTCAACGGAAATTATGTCCTCTAGTTAGCTAGCTGTCAGTAACTGCAAGCATTTGTCCGGACAGTATACCTGTGTGTATTGTCTTCATGTTTTATGTACTTCATTGTAAGGGTACTCGTCGTGATAAGTTGGACTTTTTTCTAGTTTGATTTTTACTTTGAGTCTTTTTGTGTATTTATTTTTAGCCATTCACCACACATAGGGGGAGGGTTTGGATCCAAGAAAACGAGTTTAACCCAACCGCAATTTTTGCGCCTGTCCCAAGTCAGGAATGTGTTGGTCATTGGCTTGTCCTTGTCTTCTTATAAAATTTTAGTTTCTTGATATTTGGATTATTGGATGTGGTTTGTTTCCATTGATGTATTCACTTTTTTACCTTTTCGGGACCATTTAGGGCTTACTGTATGGTGTGAGGTTCCTCACTGTGTTGAAGACCATATGGTAACCCCTAGATGTTTTGTTTTGGGTCGTTTTAACCTGGATATTGGATGTTGTCTCCTTGACATTTACCCCATTTCCTTTCTTTCTCATAAATAGCTAAAACAGATTTTAATTCACTTTAATATCTAAGCTCTATTTGATGCAGTTGCATGTTAAATACCTTCGGGGACCTCTGGTCCACCAGCAGTTGAATCCGTCCGACGGTTTCAAAATACAAATAAAGAAATATCCAAGTTTCATAAAAACAGTAAATTTAGTTAAGCTGGACACGTGTTTGAAGGGGTAACTTCTCATCAGCAGCATTAAAATCAAATAATATAGAAAGTAAGATCATTTCATCAACAGATTTGATCCTTTCGCTATTACTTTTGGTTTTCAGTTGTTAAAAAGTCCGAATTTATTATTCCATATATTTCCTTTTCTCTCCTACGCGAATTTCATATTTTGCCTAGACTCCGCCTTTATTTCTTTCTTTTCATTTTGTTGTGCACCTCTTCGGAGAATATTTGGCGTTCATTAGTTCGCATTTATTCTCACTTCTCCTAATTTTTGTTAGATCATTCTTCAAATTTAAAAAAAAGGTTTTAATCCCAGAAGTTCCTGATTCTCTTTTTTAGTATGTCCCTTTTGTGTCTTGTCATTTTAATAAAATTGTTTTTGAATTATGCAAGTATTTTTTGCTGTGAATGAAACATAATTTTTTTGCACAACTTTTATTCTTTAGAAACCAGT
>MJUU01003881.1:109187-125581 GCA_002080025.1 Modiolus philippinarum | reverse complement strand
TGCACATTGCACTCTGCCATCTGTATAGCATCTGTCAACTGTTGTATTACATTAACATACTCTGTCTCTGGATTTTTTGTATTTATTAACAAAATACTGAGGTTTATACTGTGAATTTATATTCTGCATATGTGCATTATGACATCTTATGTCTCTTCAGTGCAGATAAAATCAAAATATTTGGAAGTCCATAAACCGAAATACGTGTAAAACTGATAGAGAACAAATTACCAATTTAATTGATGAACTGACCTTATTGACAAATCTTTTGGTGAAAGGTTTGGGAACAAAGCATACTACCATTTGTATATTGATTGATTGATTGAATATTGTTTAACGTCTACTCAGCAATATTTCAGCTATATCAAGACGAGAACAAGTTTGTTGATAAATAATCACTTTGGTGTATGGAAATGGCCATGGGACGGGAAATTCTGACTGCCACTGGAAAAGTAGGGTGAAATCGTCAAGGGCGGGGAATTTAGCCTTGTAGCCGATCACCTACGGACCACCCCAAAAAGAGCTTGCTACAAGGGTTCTTTAACGTGCATTTGTATAAACCATTTTTTTACATACTTAAATAGACTTTTATTCCTGTTCCACATATACATGTTGATGTTTCATTGCTTTTTTTATATCTAAAATTGATTTACTTTTCATATTGATGACCATAGTTTTAATATATTTCTCAGGAACATGTACTACTTTCATCTATCTAAAATCCTTGCATTTATATTTTTCAGTCCAAGGCTGGTTGAATTGATAGACCACTGCACAACATCTAGGTCTTACTCTTTCTGTATAAAAAAGTGTGGAAAGGAGGGATGTACAATCTGCAAAGATCCAAGACTACCAAGAGATGTTTTTGATCAACTTCATAGATTGCCAGATCCAGTGCCAGGTATAATTTACATGTCATATACCACTCAGATTTTTCTATATCAAGAGTGAAAACTATGACAGATAAATGATCAATATATTCACCAAAAATGTTCAACATGCAAGTATTCATCATCAGATATTAAAGTCATAGTGGAGTTTTGCCTCATAAATATACGAAAATTCAATGTACAGTTTTGATCTTAATTTAATATGTGACTACTGATTCCTATCATCACACAATAAAGATGTATATATCGCCATGCCAATGCAATAAGAAATTTACTGAACGACGATGTTGACAATTTCTATTGCGTCACTTAATAGAGTGAAATTATTGATAATAAGTTATTCAATTTTTTCATCGGCATCTAAATAATAATCAACTTTAATTTCTAGGTGATGATGATCATTACAAGGACTTTTCCGAGTTATATGGTACAGACACTACAGAAGAGTTCAGGCCATCAGCTGTCAAGACAGCTGGGAAAATAACAGGACATGGCATACCGTTTTCACCCAGTGCACAAACCACAAAAAACAGTAAAAATGACAAAATGTTGTATTGACTGTGACAAACCCAGAGTAGTTTATTCAGCTTCTAAGATTAATAACCAAGAATCTGCCATTTTGGTTAGACTTCTAAGCTTATACCAGTACTCATGTGGCAGTCGGCTCCAAGAGCTAAAGCCGGATGATCCCGAGAGGGCACCACGTAGAAGTGCGCTATTAGAAAAGGTGTACATCAGAGAAAACATAACATGCGATTCTAATATTGAAATCCCATACTACAGCTCTGGTTGTTTTCCAGACATTTGTTACTACTGCGCCGCTGACAATGGGCTTACCAGGGAGGAAGGGCAGTATCCTGTGTGCCAGGGCTGCTCAGGAAGGAGGGGAGCAACCAAGAAAAAAAGAAACCTTTCAAACAAAAAACAAAAAAAATGAGTGTCTGTGTTGAATTGGTTAATTAATAAAGGTTACAATGTTTTACTTATTCATTAAAGAAAAGCAATCGGATAGGATTAAATGTACTTGAGAGAATGTCTCAATAAATACATGGTAAAACTAAACAACTCAACAATGCTTTTATTGTTGCTCTTTATCTTGAAGTCACCTTGATCAACACTTCATACATCTTTTTTAGTGTCTCAAATACGGGGTTTGGTCAACAAACATAAAATATAAATTGGCAAAGTTTTCATACAACTACTGTCATCTGTTGCCTGACAAAGACTTGATATGAAAACAGCAAAGCACTCATCAAAATAATTGTTGGGAAACTTGGCAAATAAATTCGGATGATGTGGGAAATTCAACACAAAAAAGTCCTTTGCATGTGTAGGTTTCAGTATCAAAATTTATCATTGCAAAAGTAGAAAAAAAATGAATTCTTAAATATATTCATTGAAATGGAATGCTTGGACAACAATAAATTAAATTTCACTTTGGGTACAAGGTTTTTATTGTTTTAGAAACTCTCTGGATTTCACATTGAATATTTTGCTTGACAGAAAATTGTAGATGTCAGTAGTCAAGGCACAAGTCATTTAAAAAAGTCATTATCTGCAGACCATATGAGTATTTGATATTTAAATATTTATTAAATACAAAATCTATAAAACTTGATGAAAAGAAAAATAACAAAACATGTATACAATGATGCCAAAATGAATATGCTGCATTATTAAAAAAGTGAAAAAAAGGCTACATGATTCTGAGAAGCAGGTATGTACATTAATATAAAGCAATGAAGGGATATGGAGTAAATGCACTTGAGAAAACGTCTCTACAAATACATGGTAAAAAGCAATGGAACAATGCTTTTATTGTTCTTTCAATGTATTCTAATATCAAAATGAGATATTGGTAGATTCCAACAAATCATGAAACTGACTTCAACAGAGTAGTGAATATGGCAGTTTTTGTCTTTAATAAAAAGCTCCATCTGATGATCACTGTATGCATATGGGAAGTTCTGTTATAAATGCATGAAATGGTGATATCTGCAATGTATACAAAAAGGCCACAAACAAACAGCAATTTGGTATTCTTTTTCTGTTTATTTTTTTACTTGTCTGTCAGCATGTCGCTCTTGAGAAAAAAAAAACCGACAAATGCCTCCCTCATCACTTTTTGAAGCAATAAAAAGAAAAAAAAAACACCTCCCTCCCTCATCTATTTTTAGAAAAATAGGCCTGAGAACCAATAAATTAATTTTGTATGGCCTAATGTAAACTTTATTTTAAATTGTAATAGAGAAATATAAATGTCTACATTCGGATTCCGTAATTAATGTTCGATTAAAAAGTTATAAGAAGTTTTTAGCTCACCTAGCTAAGCCAGGGTGAGCTATTGCCATCTTTAGGCGTCCGTCGTCCGTCATTAGCTCACTTTGAAAAATCTTCTCCTCTGAAACCACTGGGTCAAATGGAACCAAACTTCAACTGAATCATAACTAGGGTATCTAGTTTCAAATTTGTTATTTTCTATGTCTTATGTCAGACAACATGGCTGCCGTTAATAAAAATAGAACATAGGGCTAAACAACTCAAAAGCTGTTCCAGATATCAAAAATCTCCATAAAATTTTCGAAATTTTGATGTTTTTTATTTAATAACTAACAGATAGAGGTGAAGTTTAAATTGCAAAAATGTTCAGCATGTTAAGATCTACCCACATGGAAATTTTGAAGAAAATCCATGCCCAAGCACCTATATATAAGTTATGGCCCTTTATTAGTCAAATTTTTGTAATTTTACACTTTTACCAATATTTCCAAAAGGCTTTGAGATAAATTGCAAAAATGTTCAGCATGTCCAGGACTACATTTTATCGAACACTGTCAAGTTTTCTGTCTCTTCCAAAATGGCCACCTGAAACTGCATGAACAATATTGATTAAATTTTATAGAAAGTTTCTGATTTTTTTGTGCATACACCACTAAAGATGGACCATCAATCAGGAATTATAGTGCTGCATAGGACTCAGTTGAGCAATACAGGCTCTTAAGAGCCTCTTGTTTATTATTTTTCTTTGGCAAAAAATGTCATGCAAACAAAGTGGAAGATAAAAAGTATTCTGAAAATGTGTTTTTTGTATGACCACAAAAATTGCAAACATGCAGATTACCTAAACCTTTATTTTTATACGACCGCAAAAATTTTGAGGTCGTATAATGGTATGGTGTTGTCGTCATCGTCCTTAGCGTCGTCGTCTGTAGACACTTTTCTTTTGTCAATAACTTAACTTTCAGTTGATCAATTGTTATTAAATTTCAACACAATGTTCCTTAGCACAAAAGGAAGGCTGGGTTTGGTTTGGAGATTAGGGCCCTGCCTGTTTATAAAAAGTGGCCAAAAAGGGCAAAATTGGGAGTTTTAATATATTTAGCTGTACATGTAGAATTTTTATTATTTATCAGATTTTGATGGAGTTTCTTTCAGTGTGCTCCTGAGGAAATTTTCAATTAGAGGTACAGCAACAGATTTCACCTCACATGTACATTTCATGAGATAGATGAGGTCAAAAAGGGGCAAATCTCAAAAATTTTTAAATTTTTATTTCTAGTCCAATTTTGATGCAATTTTTTCATTGGATTCCTTATGAAAAATTAATATAACTTTAAACTAATAGATTTTTGATAACGTTGTTTCCTTTTGGAGCTATAAGGGACCAAACGGGGCCAAAATTGCAAATGTGCAGATTACCTGAAATTTTTATTTTTCATCAGATTTCGATGGGAATTTTTCTTTAAATTCCTCTTGTTGTAAACGTTCAGAAGTTGGGAACAGATGTTTCCTAGCTCTTACGATTTCGGAGCTATAAGGGGTGAAAGGGACCAAAATTGCAATTTTTCATCGGATTTTCATGGGATTTTTTTTCTTTGAATTCCTCTTGTTGTAAGCTTTGTGTCCATCTAGTCACTGTGTCAAGCTCATAACTGTGTCCACATTCACTTCAAATAACACTTGTTCTAATTTCAGTGGTCGACATGCTGCGGTCGTATCATGCTGCGCTCGGCGTAGCCCTTTATTCATTGGATGTTGAAGGGATTTTTTTCTTTGGATTCCTCTTGTTGTAAGCTTTCAATGGTATGTCAAAAGATTTAGTGTAGCTCTTACCGTTTAAATCTTTAAAAGGTCAAAGGGGCCAAAATTGCAATTTTTTGAAATACATGAAATCTTTATTTTTCATCAGATATTGATGGGATTTTTTTCTTTGCATTCCTTTTAACATTTGGTTTAAGTAGTGTGTCACATATTTAATGTATATGTTACTGTTTTTAAGGGGCCAAACAGGGCCAAAGTTGCACTTGTTCAAATAACCTAAAATGTTTATTTTCATTGGATTTCAATTGGATTCTTTCTTTGGATTTCTCTTGTCGTCCTGATGTAAGCTTTTAGATGGAAGTCAACACATTTTGCATATATGTCCAGCTTATTAATATTAATGTGTCAAGCTCCTTATTATGTCCATCAAATGACTGTATGATGCTCGTTGCTATGTCCACATTCATTTTAAATGACACTTTTTCAAATTTCAGTGGTCGACATGCTGCGCTCGACGTCATGTTTATATTTTGAAAGCAAATTTAAGTTACCAATACAAGAAATGTTCAGATAAAAAGATCCATGACTCCCAGTGCATGTCATTACATTTTCATGTAAGAAAAAGGAAACTATTTTTAAGTTATTGGTCATCAGAAGTCCTAAACAGCATGAGCACTTTTATGCACTCAATTTATTTATCCAGGTTAGCTTCTTTAGTATAAGGAAGTACACTCAGTGACATCTTGTTACCGAGTAGTGTCAGTTCGAGTCTGACAAGAAGCTCTGGATTTAATATATTGAGGTATAAATAATTAGGGTCCCGCCATGAAATGGCCGCGCCCTATAGTAATCAGCCTGTCTGTCCGTCAGCGCTTTCTATGTCGTACGATAACTCAAGATTGCCTACAAGGATTTTTATGATTTTTGTACTCAAAGTTAAACATGACCAAAGGAAGCTCCCTTTCGTTTTTGAGGAAAATCAGAAAATGATTTTTGGGAAAAAAACTTCGTTTTTATATGAAAAAGTGCATATTTTGAAAATTAGCTCTATGTCGTATGTTAACTTAAGATTGCCTTCAGGGATTTTAATGATTTTGATACTCAAGGTTGAACTTGACCAAAGGAAGCTCCCTTTCATTTTTGAAAAAAATCGGAAAATGACTTTTGGGGAAAAACTTTGTTTTTATATGAAAAAGTGCATATTTTGGGAATAAACTCTATGTCGTATGATAACTTAAAATTGCCTTCAGGGATTTTAATGATTTTGATACTCAAAGTTGAACTTGACTAAAGGAAGCTCCCTTTAATTTTTGAGGAAAAATTGAAAACAATTTTGAGGGAAAGTTTTTATGTGAAAAAGTGCATACTTTGAGAATTAGCTCTATGTTGTACAATAAATTAAGATTGCCTTCAGGGATTTATATGATTTTGATACACAAGGTTACAATAACTTAGGATTTGTTTTTTATGTTTTTCCCCAAATATTGTTTTATGATTTCCATGAAATTCCCTAAACAGGTTTTTGGGACATGCAAGGGGGCGGGACCCTTTCTGACTTTGTCAGTATTCTAGTTCTTTTAGAAATATCTGCATGTCTTGTAATTGATACAATGTAAAACTCGAAAAACAAACTTTGAGGGGGGTACATGTACTTGTTAGAGTTAACATATGTGTTATGGTCTTATGTTCATTTACTCCATATCCTTTCGTAAAATATTGTATATATAGGTTGATTGATTGATTGAATATTGTTTAACGTCTACTCAGCAATATTTCAGCTATATCAAGACGAGAACAAGTTTGTTGATAAATAATCCCTTTGGGGTATGGAAAGGGCCATGGGACGGGAAATTCTGACTGCCACTTGAAAAGTAGGGTGAAATCGTCAAAGGCGGGAATTTAGCCTTGTAGCCGATCACCTACGGACCACCCCAAAAAAAGCTTGCTACAAGGGTTCTTTAACGTGCAGGAAGCGTGGCATTTCTCCCAACACGTGGACCTGAGTTTACATCCCATCCGAAAGATGGGTTGTGTATTTATTAATCCCGCACAACCACGGAATGGGTCCTATTTCTATATCCCGGGACCCTCGGGGTCAGCCTCCGTTTAGGAGGGGTCACACCCCGCAAGCCGGAGATACTGGGTCCTATTTCTATATCCCGGGGTTCCCTCGGGGTCCTCTGTTAGGATGGCTCCTACTCCAAGCTCAGAGGATGCTGCGGGCCTATTCTTCAGCCGGGACCGCGCACGGCGGTGTATATATAGGAATCACCCTGTCTGTCCGCCCATGTATCATCTGTATTTTGTCAGCCATTGTCCTCCTAATCCGGTGCTTGGATTTTCATAAATTGTAGCACAGTTGTAGTAAACTACCAGAAGATGTGCATGAAGTTAGATACAATTTTGAAGGAGAAATAAATGTTTTCTTGAAAAAAGGGTGAGAAACCTTATCAGCGCATGTCCTCTTAAACAGGCTGTTAACAGCTGCTTGGATTTTGATAAAATGTTACACACATGAAGTCGTGCATGAAATTATATATTGTTGTTGCCTGAAATTTTAATGGGGACATAATTAAACCCCCCGCAAACGAAGTTTGGGGGGTATATAGGAATCACCATGTCTGTCCGTCCCCTTTCGTGTCCGGGGCAGAACTTTTGTACTGTAGCACCTAGGATTATCAAACTTGGTGTGTGGATGCATCATGGGAAGACGATGTGTCGCGTACCAAATTTAGGTCACTGTGACCTTTGACCTTTACGATAGTAAAACCGTGTCCGTAGCAGAACTTTTGTACCATAGCACCTAGGATTATCAAACTTGGTGTGTGGATGCATCATGGGAAAACAATGTGTCGCGTAACAAATTTAGGTCACTGTGACCCTGACTTTGACCTTTGACCTTTACGATAGTAAAACCGTGTCCGTAGCAGAACTTTTGTACCGTAGCACCTAGGATTATCAAACTTGGTGTGTGGATGCATCATGGGAAAACGATGTGTCGCGTAACAAATTTAGGTCACTGTGTCCTTGACTTTGACCTTTGAACTTTATGATGGTAAGACCGTGTCAGGAGCAGAACTTTTGTACCGTAGCACCTCGCATTATCAAACTTGGTGTGTGGGTGCATCACGGGAAGACAATTCGTCGGGTACCAAATTTAGGTCACTGTGACCTTGACTTTGACCTTTATGATAGTAAAACCGTGTCCGGAGCAGAAATTTTGTATCGTAGCACCTAGGAATATCAAACTTGGTGTGTGGATGCATCATGGGAAGACGATGTGTCGCGTACCAAATTTAGGTCACTGTGTCCTTGACTTTGACCTTTGACTTTAATGATAGTAAAACCGTGTCCGGAGCAGAACTTTTGTACCGTAGCAACTAGGATTATCAAACTTGGTGTGTGGGTGCATCATGGGAAGACAATGTGTCGCATACCAAATTTTGGTCACTGTGACCTTGACTTTGACCTTTGACCTTTATGATAGTAAAACCGTGTCCAGAGCAGAACTTCTGTACTGTAGCAACTAGGATTATCAAACTTGGTGTGTGGATGCATCATGGGAAGACAATGTGTCGCATACCAAGTTTAGGTCACTGTGACCTTACCTTTGACCTTAATGATAGTAAATCGTTGCACATTTTGTGCCAAAAGTTTGGTTAAATCAGCTTTGTATCCACTGAATTATATATTATTCAATGTATTACCCTTTAAATGAAGTACCAGATATGAACTAATTGGAATAAAACCTTTGATTTCAGTCCTGACAGGCTTTATTTCTGTTAGATTTACTTTCCAATTACCATGTGGCTGAAGGTCAAATTTCAAAATGACATGCCTTGGTACTCAAATGCAGTTGCGGGGGGTATTAGTCTGGCTTTGCCGACAGCTCTAGTTTGTTTTTGAATATTTTCTGGAAAAAAAGTTGGGAGGAACCTAGTCAGCACTTGTCCTCTTACATAATTTTTCAACCAGATGTGGTAGGCCCTTCATATTTATAAGGGCCCTGCCATATGGTGGTGCCCTATAGTATTCAGCCTGTCCGTCCGCCAGTCTGTCCATCAGCATTTTCAATGTCTTACGATAACTTGAGAAAGCCTGCACTGATCTTTATGATTTTATTACTCAAAGTTGAACTTGACCAAAGGAAGCTCCCGTTTGTTTTTAGCTCACCTGGCTATGCCATCACTTGGCATCCGTCATCCGTCTGTCTGGCGTAAACTTTTCATTCAAAGGTCTCTGAAACCATTGGGCCAATTGGAACCAAATTTGGTCACAACATGCACAGTAGTCCTTGGGTGGTTCCCCTCAAAAAATTATCTGGCAGGTCTGTACCTCATTTAAGATGGCCAGCAGCGGGGAATATAGTTTTAACATTGGACCCTATGGTAAAAGACATTCAAAGATCTTCTTCTCAGAAACTACTAGTCCGATTAGAACCAAACTTAGTCACAATGGTCCTTAGATGGTTCCTATCCGACAGATCTGTACCTCATCCAAGATGCCCGCCAGCGGAGAACACAGTTTTAACATTAGACCCTATGGGAAAACACATTCCAAGATCTTCTTCCCAGAAACTACCAGCCCATTTAGAACCAAACTTAGTCACAATTGTCCTTAGATGGTCCCATCCAGAAAGGTATCCGGCAGGTCAGTACCTCATCCAAGATGGCCGCCAGCAGGGAACAGAATTTTTAATATTGGACCTTATGGAAAATACATTCAAAGATCTTCTCAGAAATTATACTAGTCCATTTTATACCAGTCCATTTTATACCAAACCATAATGGTTTTTAGATGGTCCCATTCAAAAAAGATATCCGACAGGTCCGTACCTCATCCAGCAGGAAACAATAGTTTGAACATTGTACCCTATGAATTTTAACTATTTTTTTATTTGAATTGTGGTCTGATATGGGTTGTAATGGATGGAGCTTTCAGTTGCCATGGAAACCAGACCAGAAACTGAAATTTCAGAAAAAAAGTATTCTGCTAAACATTTTGTTTGTGATTTCAGCACTATGTATAAACATGATAAACATAGCCAAATTTTTTTTTGTAAAAGGGGAATGAATGTTTTAATTTCAGCAATATGTATTACCAAAAAAGGGGAATCCCTGCCCATTTTTTTTTAATGGTGTTCTGTTATGGGTTGTAATGGATGGTGGAGCTTTCGCTTGCCATGTAAAATAAACAAGAAAACTGAAAGTTTAGAAAAAAAATATTCTGCTAAATTTTATGTTTTGTTTTCAGAAAAATGTATACAATAGTTAATAAGAACCACCCCCCTGCCCAAATTATTTTTGAAAGATGGTCTGAAATGGGTTGAAATAGATAACACATTCAAATACATTTAAAGATCCTTTCTGAAACAACTTGTCCAATTAGAAAACAATGGTACATTGATGGTACCTTCCAATAAAGGTCCCGGCACCTGAATCGGTTTTCAGGGGCTTCGGCTACAGAGCTGCCGGGCGCGTCCCCAGGTGGTGGATAGGGGAATGCCCTGTCTATGCGGGGTAGTCAGGTCATAATACGGAAAGCCTGACCGCGAACCATTGTAGCCAAACTGTGTGGAGAAACGCCACGCTCCATGCAGTATAAAGACCCCTTCTATATTTCTCTAAAGAGAGCAGACGCACTGGGTGTCGTATGGAAGGCTAAATTTCCTGCCCCTACCCATTTCTCCAATTTTCCAGTGGCAGTCAAAAGTCGTTGCCCAGGTTGTCCCTTCCACCTTTATTTCTTTCTTCTGATACTTTCAGTTTTTTGAATTGATTAACTTGTTCTCGTCCTGATATAGCTGAAGTATTGCTCATTGGACGTTAAACTCTAACTAATCAATCAATCCAATAAAGGTATCCAGGAGGACCACACCTCATCCAATATGGCTGCCAGCATTAAGATAGATTATATTGGATGCCATTAAAAAAATTAGGTCTGAAACCACTCATCCCATTGGAAATAAACTTAATCACAAACGTCTTCTGGTGGCCCTTCAAATTTGCATTTGGCATGTCTTCATTCAATCCAGGGGAGCGATCCAGGCTCTTGAGAGCCTCTTGTTGAGAAAAATCGGAAAACAATTTTTGGGTGATAACTTAGTTTTTATATGAAAAAATGCATATTTTGAGAATTAGCTCTATGTCCAATGTCGCATGATAACTTAAGATTGCCTTCACAGATTTTTATACATATTTTACACAGTGCTGGAGAATTGCTGAGTAGACGTTAAACAATATTCAATCAATCAATCACAGTGCTGGAGATCATCAAAGGAAAGTCCCTTTTGAATTGGAGGAAAATTGCAAACCAACTTTTGGCCGGGTTGCACGGAGTGCAAATCCGGGTTACAGTATGGTGAATGTCGGGCCGGCGGCGGCTGGCAGCGGGTCGGGAAAATAGGGTACCAATTTTGTGAAACTTCTCTTACAGTTTTCAAACCAGGGTTTTGAAACTTTACAGAATGTTTCGATATATATTGAAGATGTGCACCTGACTTTATTGAATTGTGTCGGAAATTTTTTCCTGTTTTTCCAGAATTTGGAACTTAGTCATTTTTTATTAACATTTTCAACAGAGGGTATCTATTTTGTGAAATCAACTCCTCATAGTTTTCAACCAAGAGCTTTGAAACCTTACAGAATGTTTCTATATGTATTAAAGATGTGCACCTGACTTTATGGAATTGTGTCAGAATTTTCCAGACTATGGAACTTGGTCATTTTTTATCAACATTTTCAACAGAGGGTACCTATTTTGTGAAATCAACTCCTCATACAGTTTTCAACCCAGAGCTTTGAAACTTTACAGAATGTTTCTATATGTATTAAAGATGTGCACCTGACTTTATGGATTGTGTCAGAAATTTTTTCTCATTTTACCAGACTTTGGATCTTGGCCATTTTTTATCAACATTTTCAACAGAGGGTACGTATTTTGTGAAATCAATTTCTAATACAGTTTTCAACCCAGAGCTTTGAAACTTTACATAATGTTTCTATATGTATTAAAGATATGCACCTGACTTCATGGAATTGTCGGTCAAAAATTTTTTCTCATTTTACCAGACTTTGGAACTTAGTCATTTTTTTTATAAAAGTTTTAAACAAAGGGTACCTTTTTGTGAAATCAACTTCTAATACAGTTTTCAACCCAGATCTTTGAAACTTCAAAGAATTTTTCTATATATATTGAAGATGTGCAGCTGACTTTATGCAATGATTTCGGAAGTATTTTCCTATTTTTCCAGACTTTGGAACTTAGTCATTTTTCATCAACATTTTCAACAGAGGGTACCTATTTTGTGAAATCAACTCCTCCTGCAGTTTTCAACCCAGATCTTTGAAACTTCAAAGAATTTTTCTATATATATTGAAGATGTGCAGCTGTCTTTATGCAATGTTTTCGGAAGTATTTTCCTATTTTTCCAGACTTTGGAACTTAGTCATTTTTCATCAACATTTTCAACAGAGGGTACCTATTTTGTGAAATCAACTCCTCCTGCAGTTTTCAACCCAGATCTTTGAAACTTCAAAGAATTTTTCTATATATATTCAAGATGTGCAGCTGACTTTATGCAATGATTTCGGAAGTATTTTCCTATTTTTCCAGACTTTGGAACTTAGTCATTTTTCATCAACATTTTCAACAGAGGGTACCTATTTTGTGAAATCAACTCCTCCTACAGTTTTCAACCCAGATCTTTGAAACTTCACAGAATGTTTCTATATATATTGAAGATGTGCACCTGACTTTATGGAATTATTTTGGAAATATTTTCCTATTTGTTCAGACTTTGGGACTTAGTCATTTTTTATCACATTTTCATCAGAGGGTACTTAAATTTTGTGAAATCAGCTTCTAGAGTTTTCAATGCAGATCTTGTAAACTTCATAGAATGTATTTATATATATCAAAGATGCACTCCTATCTTTGAACCAAAAGAGGGTACTTATTTTGTGAAATTAAAGGTCCATATTGAAGGAACCTATCAAACAACACTTTACAGCTTTAAGCAACAGAACGCAACCCGGCCATTTGAAGACCAGAAATTTTTGGGTATTCTTTACAGCAACCACATTTTCTTGATGACTTTTAGTGAAAGCAAATATTTTCAATGTTTGGATTTCAAAAATGTTGGATTCCATCTTTGATAAATTTTCTGAAACTCTCAAAGACAAGCAATTTTAGAATTCTTGTTAGCAACCATTCTTTTTGGATGAATTTTAGTCAAAACAAATATTTTCAATTGTTAGATTCCAAAAAAATGTTGAGCAGGCGAGAAACTAGATTCCCCTGAACCTTTACAAATTATTATTATTTAAAAGCAATCAATTTATTTAGTAAGATTTAAATAGATCAATTTTAAACAAGTTTCTAATTTCTAATATTGTTATTGTTAAACCAAAAATGTACTATTATGTTTTTTAACATTTTACACATTTGTTTTACTTGTATAAAGCTATATGGTTTTATATTAATATTTTATGTATTTATAAGAATTTTTCAATAAACCCAACAGTTCTCGCCACAATATAGCTGAAATATTGCTGAAGTTGGCGTAAAACATCAATCAATCAATATTTTATATAAAAATGCATATTTTGAGAATTAATATAACTTGAGATTACCTACAGGGATTTTTTTCCACTTTTTCTAGATATTATCTAAATTTTGCATGAATTTTTTTTTAATTCTAGGAAATGGGGATTTCAATCCCCAAAAGCACCATCTTCATTTGCCCATGTAACTCTTAATTTTATGGTGTGTATAAGTGCAATGTTCCACAGAAGGCATAATGTTTAATGGGGTATTTTAGTTTCAATTTATAACAGACTTCTGCACCAATTAGGGCCCCATAAGGCAGCAACCATTGGAAGATCTGGGGGTGGGCATGAATTTAAAAAAATAGTTTGCTTCCCAATTCAACATCGAGAAAAATATATATATAATGTTTGCAATAATGTCAGAAAAAATAATAAATTGTTTTTTATTTGGTGACAAAAAAAGTGCCATATGTGAAAAAAATTGTTTTCAGCATGCCATGAAAAAAACATAAATTGTTTTTGTCATAGGTGAAAAAAAAGATTGACGTGGAGTAAATCATGCCCAACCCCATATTTTCAAGTCTGTTGAAAACAGAGTTGTAATTTTGACATCATGGAACAGAAACAAGCTCTTCAAGATGCACCCATTGAGAATACTATCAATATGTGTCATTCAGGCAGTGCAAAGAAAAGAAGCAAATTTCTGTATTTTTTAAATATAAATCAAGCCCTGTTGCTTTAAATTTGCAAAATAATATCTGATATGTAATTCATAAAGATAAAAAAGTTATATACAAAACCTCAAAGGTTATCTTCAGGCAATCATGAGGATTGCAAAGTAAGGATGTGGAAACAGATATTTAAAAAAATTATCAAATTTATAACCAGATCCAAATTGTAGATATGTCAATGTATATTTAAACAATCTAACAGAAGTTCCTTTGGAAGAAAAATTAAACATTAATGACACTATATTTGTTCTTTTGTTAACATCTTTTATATGACATTTATTCTGTTAAGAACAAATACTGTAATATTTGTTCCATTGGAAAAGATATTCTACAACATTTTATCCTTTTGGAACAAATGTAATGATGGAACTTCTGTTCTGTACATGTGTGTCAATTCTGTATATATACAATTTCATCAATCTATTATATAACAATGGCATGCCATTTATAAAGGCATGTTTACGTTACATTTGTTCTTATTATTGAGATCAAATATAACAAAAATTAAACTAAATATAAATTATATTACAATAAAAGTGTCCAGTGTGCACTATATTTGCACTGGCAGCAACAATAAATAAATAGGTCATAGTATTTAATAGGGTCAGGATTTCCACCAGAAATATATGAACAATGAGTGTGCTTGTCCAAAATTTTGAATTATATGAATGGAGTTGGGATTTTTGAAAATCTCAGCCATACATCTGATCTATTTTTCCCAATATATCAAGAGAGGGGTCTGGGATTATCATTGCTATATGCACAGACCATTTGATCTTCAGGGAGGCTGGAATTTTTACCCGAGCCAGGATTTTTTTTGGCCAAATTGCAGGCCAGATTATTTTTCCAATATTAATAACACTGGGAAAATTTGTTCATCAAGGTTTTTTTTAATGGACAGTAAGGGCCAGATTAGTTTTTTTCAATCCAAGTGCTAGTCAGAGAAAAATCAAATGGTCCGTTCCTTTGTTCTTTTTCGGGACATTTAATGGGGAATATTTTTTTCACTTGAAAGCAGGGCAAGCAAGTATTTTTTCTGGCCGTGGAACAAAAATATCCAGTAAAATTTGAGTTCAACGGAGATTCAAAATCTAAGTAGATTCAGGAACGTATATTGAGGTATAATTGTTTATTAAAATCACGGATTGTTGGACATTTTTGTAGTTGTGTTGTTAATCTAAATTGATTGTGCTTGTGGCAGTTACTTGTAGGCTGTCGGCGAAGTAAAAACGTCATTGCACATGACGTGAGGTCGGTCCCGGACTGCCAAATCAGTCCGAATTTCAACTTGTTTATCAAAGAAATCTTCTTGAACTAAATTGAATTTATATATTTTTGTTCACTTTTCACGTTTGAGGCTAATATTACGTTGTTATGGAGTTAAATATTTGTTTCAAGAAAAATATTCATCTACATGATGTCATGAATGTACGTCGTTTGTAGGTATCAAGTGCGCAAATATTGACTTTCGAACAGGGATCCAGTTTTGAACCCAAAGCTGTATTCAGTATTAAGCACTACAACTCCTACGATTGGTTGATAATAAAATTAAAAGTTTTAAATTAGAATACTATGTCATGTTACAATTCGATTTATAGGAAATCTGATTTCAACAATGTAACCCAGAGATGATAATTTGACCTTTTATGGGATTTGGTCGACATAAAAATATTTTACTTTTTTCAATATACCCTTTTTTGAGCCTCAATTTACACCAAGAATCGCCGCATAGACCCCCATTTTTTATTTTGTAATTCGAAAGATCTGTATGAGTACTTATCATTTTCAGGACCCCCGGGACGGAAAAAAACCTTCGTCTATTTTTAGATAATCGCCAAACAGGGGAACCCCCCTATGGAAAATGCATTGTAAATATTTGCGCACTTGTAACCTATAGCAAAAATGGGTTTTTCACGTTTTTCTGTATTCTTATGTATTGAATGGTACTACAACACTGGATTTCAAATAGATTTACAATTTTGACCGAATAAAAGTTTGTGCATACCGTACTTCCGGAATTATAGTGTGTTTCTTCATGTATGGTAAAAATCACAAGAAAAGGGGGGTAGGCTTCTGTAAAAAATTATTATTTTGAGTTGACAGAAGCATATAGGTTATATGCCTGTTGTATCGCTTCGGAACAAATGTGAGAAGCTTTATTAGTGGATTTCATATTTTTGAAT
>MJUU01003881.1:54074-108745 GCA_002080025.1 Modiolus philippinarum | reverse complement strand
TAGGTATCAAGTGCGCAAATATTGACTTTCGAACAGGGATCCAGTTTTGAACCCAAAGCTGTATTCAGTATTAAGCACTACAACTCCTACGATTGGTTGATAATAAAATTAAAAGTTTTAAATTAGAATACTATGTCATGTTACAATTCGATTTATAGGAAATCTGATTTCAACAATGTAACCCAGAGATGATAATTTGACCTTTTATGGGATTTGGTCGACATAAAAATATTTTACTTTTTTCAATATACCCTTTTTTGAGCCTCAATTTACACCAAGAATCGCCGCATAGACCCCCATTTTTTATTTTGTAATTCGAAAGATCTGTATGAGTACTTATCATTTTCAGGACCCCCGGGACGGAAAAAAACCTTCGTCTATTTTTAGATAATCGCCAAACAGGGGAACCCCCCTATGGAAAATGCATTGTAAATATTTGCGCACTTGTAACCTGTAAACACGGCCATGTGTTTCTTAAACCGGAACTCCTGCAGCGCGCAAGGTATTATGGGCTACCCTGAAAACGACTATTGTATACAAACTGTCAAAAATACTTTACCTGTATCTAGGAAGCAATGTACATTGAACATGAAAAATAATTTTCCCTTGAATATTGAGAACTAAGAAAATCTGAAGACACCATTTGTAGATGACTTACTTAGGAAGACGATTTAGTTATAAGGCAAATTGGTACTGTAGTGCGACATTATTCAGAATGCAAACAGACGATAAATAGGTCAAGCTCTGTTATCAACACTCTGAAGAAAGAACCAATTGGAGTAAAGGGGGACCTTTTCCGTTGATGAGTTTCGGTCATTTGCAGCTGGTGGCTGCATGTCTTAGTTGTAAACAGTGTTCTGTTTCACTTTATGTTACCTTTTAAAGGGGAAAAATATATAGTATTCTTTGCTGTTGATCATATATGACTGAAGACTGTTATCGTGGATTTAGTTTACTGTTAACTGTTTCGGGGTGAGCTTTGGCGATTTTGTAAAGACATACAGATTAATACATTGATTGATTGATGTTTTACGCAAACTTCAGCAATTTCAGATTAATACATGGGCATTTCCATATTGACCTGGTTATCCCGAGACATCCATATTGGCCCGAGACGAAGTCGAGGGACAATGTGGGTCGAGGGATGATAATCAGGTCAATATGGAAATGCACATGTATTAAACTTTTTATTACATATTTCCGACGTTTAGAAATGCCAGGCCGATATGGACCGGAAGTCGTTTATTTTGTCTGAGATGCACGAGAAGCATAAAATAACCTATTATTTTCCCGGGGTGTGAAAATATGGACAGTTTCTTTCCGGTCATATTGATCATGCATAAACGCTTTTATTTCTACTAAGTATGTAATAAATAATTTTATCTCGTTTTTTGATGAAAATGAATATTTTAATCCCACTTGTTGTGAAAATAAATAATTTAATTTTGATTTGAAGAATATTATTATGTGTTTGTTGCAAATGAATAATTTGATGTGACATTTGGTGAAAATAAATATTTTTTTCGAGATTCTTACGAAAATAAATAATTTTTCTGTGGAAATCTATTTGAAGTTGTAGGTATAGGGGCGTGTAACTGTCATGTGCTATTTGTTCCTTCATAATATTTGTTCCAAAGGATAAAGTATTATAGAATATTTGTTCCAAAGGAACAAATATTATAGTATTTGTTCTTAACGGAATAAATGTTATTTAAAAATTGGTCCAAAAGGAAGACATATTATGACAATGTTTATAATATTTGTTCCAAAGGAACTTTTGTTATGCGGAACAAATATACGTTGACATATCGGATACCTAACAAACACACCATCGTGGGTCTTGACAGTGTATGCCCGGTGACGCTCCATTTCTGAAAAAGAAAATGGTTGCGTTTCAACACCCTATACAATACGAATTAAGCGGTTAATTTCACAAATTAAATCTTATTTCGCAATTATTAATTTTTATTTTAATTTGGCAGGGGAAAGAGGGAATAGCATTTAGGGACTCGACGGGCTTATGAAATCATTCATTATATTATTATAAGAAGCTAATTCCTTATGTATTAAAAATTAAATTTTTTATCAGTTCCCGGTCGCCAAACTGCATGTTACGGTTTAGGTAATCGAACATGAACCGCAGTGCCATTAGCAGGTCATTGAATCCTTGAATTTCATTTTCGCGTTATTACTTTAACATCGCGAATGCTGCTTGGGTTCTCAAACTTTTATTGTTAAATGGGTAGAATTCACTTTCTACCAGCATCCTCTGGGTATCCAGGTAGTTTTCGTTCTCTCGAAATAATACTCAGTACAAATTAAATTTTTCTTGGTAGGTAAGGTCCATTACTGCACTTCTATCCTGATCTTCACGACACCAACAATAATTCCTCCTTGTAAGACGATGGTGTTGGAATTATTTGCAACTCAGGTTCGATATCATATAGTGTCTCAATGTAAAACTGCTTACAGTTATAAACTGTTTGATTTCTTGTAATACACACACAACATTTAAAGTTCAATTATAACAGAATACTATTACAATGTCGATTGACTGAATGAAAAGTGAGAAGAGAGCGAGCAATTCCCTGCTGTTCGTTTTTATTATCCAAAAAATCCCCCAAGATGGTATCGTTTAATTGTGTCCAGAATAGTACATTATTGTCTAAATTTCTTCCGTCTTTAGAATTTCTTTGGCAATAACCCTGTCACACCCACTGATCATGTATGATCACTTCTTATATGGAATAAATCTAATAGTAAAGAGTTGTACCACCCACTGATCATGAATGATCACTCCTTTTATGGAATAAAAAAATCAATATCACATACATATCAGACCTCTTCTGAGTGAGTTTATCTATTGGAATAATGTCTACCTGTCTCCAAAATGTGGCAAACTCATCGATTGTTAACATTTGTTTGATAACTTCCTGTTTTGAAAGAATATCATTGATTGAGACATTAATGTTCAGAAAACCTTTAAATCCTTTAAGTAGATTAGAAAGTGGTCTTAATTTACGAGCATGAGGTATAGATATATCTTAGATGATAACCTTGAGTCCCACGATTCACTGAACAATCTTTTTCTTTTCTTAAAGAAACCAGTCTCTCACATCACCGAAGGTAATGTTAAACAGCAAACCTTAGGCGTTATATCTTCCCAAGTGTTTGTGTGCCTCTTGTAACTGTTTAACTATGTCTTCCTCACTTTGTGGATTAAAAACTAATTTCACCCTCGAAATTGCCCTTGATAAATCCACCTTTCAGCTTCTTAGAAAGGTGTGAAGTTCTTTAGGGGTCATGATAGTTTGCTTTCATTTCTTTCCCAGTTTGTCTTTGAATAAGTCCTGCACCTTTCTTTTCGGAGCTTTGGCAGATTAACCGGTCCCAAACTCTTAACACGTTCGATTGTCTCAATCATTCTCTTATTCTCAAAATGTAAATTTCTCCTGAAATCCATGGCCAGTTCTGTAGTTAAGACTGCATTTTATAATCTGAAATAATCAATGAATTTACACTTCTTGAATAATCCATTAAAGAAAAATATGATTACTTTAGGTCTTTACTGGCTTTCTTCTGGTTCAGGGGGATCCCTGGTGGAGGCGGAGTAGGATTAGGTACACATTGAATTGGCCGAATCGGGGCTATGGGTTTGACATATTTTCGGCGTGGTACTTTATGGAGGCCTTCTCATCAGGGGTCAAACCGCAATATCTACTGTAGGCACTCCTAAATGCCGTATGTTTCAAAACTAGACCATAATCGCTGTATCTTAGTGGCCCCCAGGTTGATGACTTCGGGGGTGTGTCTCTTTGATCACTCTGTGGAAATAAAATGGGATCGGAGCTTTATACGTTTCTGTAAGGCAGACAATAGACATTTGGTAAGATGTGAAGATTTTTGACGGACTGTTTCGTCTGCCGAATTAATGTTACTTACCGAATGACCAATTAGGCTTCATCTCCAACAGTTTAATTACAAACCATAACTTGAAGTTAGTGTGAAATGAGATGTTTCGATGGATTTAGGTCTTGTCTGATGTTATGTATAGTGTGTGGAATTCCTGTTGACCCTCTGTGTCACGGGGAACTAGCTATAAAATATATAATAATGATGACAACAACAGGAATGTGTGACAAGATAGGCTTTTGATAATATATTTGTAACAATTCAGAGTAAATAAATAATGTCTTTCAAATATTTCATCTTATTAGAAGCGTGTATTGTATTTTGCTAAGATAGGTAAAGGGACTCGTTTTCTATATAAAATGTTCTTTCATGCATCCTCTTTGGAGCTTGAGATGGTGTAACGTGTTCATACCCACTGATTTTTTTGTAAATCGTTCTCGTTTGTTCAGATGTAATCTGATCAACAAACAATGGCGTCGAGGTGTAGATGTGTAGGGAAGAGAACATATCATAACTTCAACCGATGAAAACCGTGTTCTGTATCACAACAATATGTGTCTATTTTCACAATTTTCACAAGGCTTTCTTCTCTAAATGCTAGTGATGTTTGCTATATCTTCTTTATTTTCAGGCAGCGTTTGTTCTTTTTCAAAACTATCAAAATTATAACAAAAGCACAAATAAGAACGAAAAATTTATCAAAATTAAATCAAAATGCACGAAAAGTTATACTTAAAAACAAAGTCAAACAAAATATACACCATTTTTAACTTAAACTTTTAAAGAAATATTACAAAAACCTTAGCTGAAACAAAAATTTGTACAAAAATATTTTAAAGAAAACAAAATATATTCACGAAAAATAACGAAACATGTGTGATTAAACTTAAACAAAAAATGTGTACAGATAAGTTTGAATCATGTCAAATAAAACTCAAAACAGTCATAAAAACATTCAAATTAAGAAAACGTGTGTTAAAAATAAAAAAAGATGAAATACATGTACAATTTATGTAAAAGTATAAAAAAAATTGATGTAGATGTGTTATTTTGTTAAGAAATAGGTAGTCGTTATGACAATGCATTTTGGCAAAAACGGGAGTCAAATAAGTGTATTTGGGAGTTAAACTTTAAATGTTTTACTGAGAATTTGAGAAGATACTAGTATACGAGTTCAAGACTCAGAAGGAGGATAAAATATGTAAATTGTGGTATCTTTGGATTAATAGTGTAGGTTGTGTTTCATTTTAACAGCTCATTAAAATTATTGCAGGTGGAGTTAACATATGTGTTATGGTCTCATGTTCATTTACTCCATATCCTGTCGTAAAATATTCAATATATATGTGAGAAAAATGTGTAATAACATTGTAAAGAATTTTTGAAATTTTCATTGAAATTTTCGTTAAAAAATCTTGAGGAAAAATAAGATATGACCGAATAAAATACGGATAACTGTAAAGGTAACAAATATTCAACAATAATCGGATAAAATAAATCACGGAATAAATACTGAAGAGCAATATCTTTATAGAGTAATGAATTAACAGTGTATACCAATTTATATCCAGAAAAAGAAAATTATAAAAAACAAAATTCAAAGTTGGAGATAAAGTAAGAATAACAAAAAAGAAAAGTAAATTTGAAAAGGGTTATACTACTCGTTGGACTAAAGAAATATACTGAGCAACACAAGAAACGCACCACTTTTTTAATATTATCTAGCTCCCTAGATATTTTAGCCATATCAACCTTTTTATGTATTTTTAAATTTCTAATGTACAGAACAAGCAAGTCAATTTTTGTCAAAAAATCTGTCATTTTCAAGTCACAGCAACGGATTCTGTTGAATGTTTGAGAAAACCAAAGTCAAAGAATTACTTTCTTTAGAATGAGCTTGTTATAGGAAGTTGTATTGTCAAAAGTTACAAAAACGGTAATTTTTTACCAAATCTTACAGGTAGGAGCACAAAAGGTTCAACATTCATCTTTTCAACAATTTTTGCATTTTTGGGTTAAAAAGTGTTTTTTTGAGAAAATGAAATTCAGAATTTCAAAAAGTTTCATTTTTTTCAGAATTTTGACTTTGTGATAAGAGAAACAATGTGTAAAAATTTCAAGTTGTTCCACTAAGTATCTGAAGAGATATTTGCTGTTGAATTTTAAGGTACATAGAAATACATGTAAGTGGTGCGTTTCTTTTGTTGTTGAGTATATTTGTAATTGAAAAAGTTTTAAATACAAATCCTGTTACTTATAAGATAAATGATTTAAAAGGCGAAGAAATTAAAGGTGGTTTCTATGAACAAGAATTACAGATGACTAAGTTTTAATTTGAAAACAAGTCAAACAGTATAAACATAATATCACTGTTCAAAGTTCTTTTTTCCGAACCGCTCATGATCAGAGCTGTCACATCCACTGAAATTTACCCGGTTATGCATAAGCGTTACTAAATATAAGTCACTCAGATACATATCAGCTGGTTCCTTGCCAACGGTTCGACTGAGGTGTCACCGTTACATTGCTTAAAAATATAATGTTGAATATACACACAATAATGTATCTAAATGAACTAGTATGTGTTGTTTATTAACTCTGTTACTAGTCAACATGAACCAAATCTCTTACAATCGTTTTGTTCGGCGGACATGCATGTCCGTTAAATAATACACCTAACAATTTGTTTACACTTGCTCGTATATCTAGCCACTATGCAATAGATCTAGTTACAGTCTGATCAATATTCCATACAAACTTGTAGCCTCGACTACTATTTAATCTACTATTTAATTCAATGTCCTCTAATGGAGGTGGTTTCCGAGAAATGCGAGGTGAATGTATTGTCGCCGTAATTTCACAATCAGGCAAAGATCCGCTTGATGAAGAAGAGCCCGAGTCATCAATAGTTCACTCATCACCTTTTGTTCGGCGGACATGAATGTCCGTTGAGCAATAGCTGTCTTATTGCGATTGGGGCATTTCGTTGATTATCACAGGCAGTGGTTGTCTCAAGTATTCAGCATATGTTGGATTGATAGCATTTCTGTAGTATTCTTTAATTTACCATTGTTGAAATACACCTACAAGCATAAAAATTCACAAGGCAAACAAAAAGAAACAACCCCCCCCCAAGAAAAAAGACCNACAGGAATCAAATAAACTTTCAAATCTCAAATAAAGGCCACCTATGCATCATTTGGTCTGAGCGCGGAGCGTAGCGTAGTGCTCAGACCAGGTTACATAAACGCACGATTTGTACAAAAATTAAAAATAATTGAACGCGCTTTCCAACGAGTCCAATTTGAACAGAATCCGTTCAGAAATAAAGAAGTTATAAACGTTTGAAGTTCAGCCTTTTAAATTTAACCTAGTCGGACCCTCCCCCTTTTTATTTTCTAACATTATTTTGACAAATATTTGTACGAAAAACTTCCACACACTGTGTAAAGGTCAAAATTATGCAACCTGTCACTATCAATTACACAAAACCAACCGCAAAATACATTTAGAATGAATTTTATAAGAACCATTAGTACTGACTATACCTAGTACTTCCTACCCAGGTACAAACTGACTATTTTTCCATTGCATTCCATGCATTTTTAACAATCCATACCTTAAAAAAAAAATATCAACTTCAAACCTTTAAATCTGTTGCAAAATCATTCATTCACGGTTGTCTCGCTAATTCTTAAGATTATTTGATCAATTAGACTAGTGGATAGTAATTTCCGGATAAGGCATATTGCATCTAGGTATCAATCTTAATAGTTATATATGAATTAACTTCTTGACAACTTGCAAGCAAAATGATCAAACTTTTAAGGGACACACTTTAGAAAATAATGCATTATTATGTATTGCTCTCATGAAATCTTCCTGCACTGTTGGCTTCGTCAGGTAATCCAGACCTTTCTGGGAACCAAACAAATGAGGAGCCTCGTTGTCCTTCAAAGCAATAGCTGCAATTTCGTAGGCAATCGAACTTAGGACTGCGCACTGAAATAAAAAAAAACAATTAAAATAAGAAGAATACATTCTTATATATGACATTTATTATCAGGATTCAAAGGGATGTTTCCATTGATTGATTGATCAAATGGATGAAGTTTTAAAATCTGCTCTTAGAATTTGTGAACAAGAAACTCATCTGACTGCTAATCAACTAGGTTAATTATGAGGAGTCATTTGAAATTTTCAACTGAATGTGATTAACTTGAAATTATTTTCTGATCTGAAAAAATTACGATAAAATGTTAAAAACTTAAACTAACACTTAAAAATAACAAAATGTGTGCATTAAGTAATTTATACGCATGACAAGAACAAAGGAACTATTAAAAAAAGAAATAAAATGGAGGTATTTGAAGTATAGTTTTCCTTCATTCAGGCATTTCAAAAGATATCTAATGTCAGAACATTTTATAATAGTGCAGTTATAAACATGATAGTTTTTCCTTGTCTCTTTCATTCAGTAAGTAGTTGTTCTCCAGTCTTGGTGCTGAACACATAAGCTTTACTACAAAAGAAAAATATGAAATTATCGGAGTAAAACACATGAAAGCATAGACATATCATATTTATTTTAATGGGCTGAATGCTATTTGGACAACTTCACCTTTTTTGAAATAAGAAATAAGAATTTGAAAGTATTTATGGTGATGAATTCAGAAACACAGATAAAATGTTAACTGTGAGTATTAAAGAGTTAAGCAATTGTATTTTTAAAGTGCAGTTGAATTTACGATATAAATGAATAATCAGTAGAAGAGGGGATGAGATGACAAATCTTTGGGAAAAATAAAGCTTATGAAAAAATGTGAGAAAATTTTGTAAATTGTAATGAAAATGTGTCAAATGTCAAGAACGTTGTTGACAATTATGAAAATGCCAAGAACAGTTTTAGAAATTGTGCAATGGGAGCGATATAAAAATAATGTGAAATCATTTTTGAAACGAAATTTCGAAACGTAGAGAAAAAAAATGATCGAGCAATTAGACAAATACAATTCGGCTAATGTAGTACGAGCATGAAAAAAAGTAATTTGGGATACATTGATTATAGTAGCCGTACTGCGAATCGTAAAACAATTAAATGAAATTTTGTAACCTATATTATACGTTTACTTTGGTATTTATTCACATTTTCTAATACTATTCTTAAATGGCTTATAAGTTCAATAGATTTCCGATTGTTTTTATAAGAGAAATTAAATACTAGTATTTTATCGGGTTAAAATTTTGTATCTCTGAATTTTCATTAAGTCGAACAAACGGATGTTTAAACTCCTGAATTCTTAAATCCCGGAACATTTTTAAAGAGACCTGTAAAAATCTGGTTTTGCGCCTTGATACAACAACAACCGTAATCTTTTTTATAAAAAGTTGAGTGGCCCTGAAAAGGGCCGTTTTTTTGTGGATCACCACTTCTCAGGACGGATAAAACGTCCCAAGAAAACAACCGGTCGGTCGAGTCCAACAGAGACTTCCGTCTGTGACGTTATCGCCATTGTAAACTTCTGTTGTAATAGAGTTATGCCAATTACCTCTCCCATGTTGATTCTAACCTTATAGATTCCGTCGACATGTGAAGGTAAACCCTCACATGCCTTCTTGGCCTTTTCAATTGCCAACGCCATGGTCTCTTCATTAAGAAATATCCAGGCCATGGGTTTATCCATCAAATGTCTCGACACAATATGGCTTTTGTCAACAAAGACAGGTTCTTCTGCCGAGAAAACAAAACCTAATTGTTTGTTCTGTCGATTAGCTCATATTTAAGTGAAAATTATCCTACTTCTGCTGATACTTGAAACATTGTATAGAAGCTCACATTTCTGGTAGGAATTGTATTATAAATACGCATGTAAGGTCGTTAACATGCTCTTTGTTACTTGTGGTGAATTCTTCTGAGGCTGGGTTACCTTTATTAACAGCAGAAGTAATTAAATTTATCATTTGTTACGGTAATTTCGGTATTTAATTATTTGACTAGTTTGATCGGAATTCAGAGTTGTAGCACTTTCGCACTGTACATTGAGGCCGGTTTTGTCTTGTAACGTTTCTTGCGGTGTGTCTAGTGTATTTGAATTTTGCCCTTCTATTGACGGACAAGCGACCACCGTTATTTCTTCAGGCAACGAATTTGTTAGGTTTTCGATTTGTTTTGCGTCTTGCTCGACCATTAAAAATAGAAATAAAATAAAACTCCTCAAATACGACTTGAACTGTGCCTCTTTACTACTTGCGTAAAGAATCAATCAATCAATCATGAGATCAAGTAGCATAAAAGGAAGGTAAACATAGATGAAGAAAAATTAAATATTAAAGACCTACAGACAGTTAACTCTTTTGAACACCAACTAACAGTTCATATGCTGAATTCCAACATATTAACAAGCCCAATCTGAAAAATGTTGACTGTTGTCAATTCCATACATGGTTTAACAGACACGAGTTTTTCTTGTATTTAGGCATGTTATGTAGTAATAAGTTTCGAACTATTCGGGATCAATAAATACACAACCCATCTTTCGGATTAAATGTAAACTCAGGTCCAAGTGTTGGAAGAAATGCCACGCTTCCTGCACGTTAAAGAACCCTTGAAGCAAGCTCTTTTTGTAGGGCCCGTAGATGATCGGCTTCAAGGCTAAATTCCCGCTCCTTTCGACCTCGCCCTACTTTTCCAGTGGCAGTCAGAATTTCCCGTCTAATGGCCCTTTTCATACCCCAAATTGATTATTTATTAACAAACTTGTTCTCGTCTTGACATAGCTGAAATATTGCTGAGTAGACGTTAAACAATATTCAATCAATCAGTCAATCTCGAACTATTATGATTTCATGCTGTGTATAATGAGCTTTCAAAACCATTTTTTTAAGATGGCTATATGTTCCCGATCTATTTTGTACATAACAAAATATGATCGAACAAGCCTTTATTTTGTCCTGGCGTTTAGTTTATATTTATTAGCAAATATAGAGATGTCTGAAACTATTTAAGGGGGTAGACCTGGGGGAGGAGGAGATAACTCTGTTTTTCACTTGTTTATTACTTACACAAACAAATAGAATCATTGCAATAGGTATGATCAAAATTTTAAAATTGTAATTTTTTTTTCCACACAGCAAATAAATATTCACTTTGTCATAAAAACATTTACCCGACATCCAGTTATTTATAATGAGTGCATTTTACCCTACATTTCTGCAATACTGTCCAAAAATAATGAAAATATGTAAAAGTCAGATTTCTTCCAAGGGGGTAATTTATAGTACAGATTCAGCAATTTTATTGATTTTTATCCACTTTATTCTAAATTAAGAAAAAATAGGACGGTAGAATTTTCTAATATTTTAATATATTTTACATCTACTTGTTTTCTTTCTATTCTCAGTTTTTGGTGAAAATTAAACGACAGAATTTTTTACAATAAGTGTTTGAAAGTGATCAAAAAAGAGTAAAAAATTCAGGCTATACTGTTCAGAAAACCCACTTATTTCAGTTCAACCTAGTTAAATTTACTATCATTATTCATGCTTACTTCCACACATGTCTAAACTACAGAATTTTGCATTTGAAATAATTCTAAATCAAATACAAATTTAATTAGAGCCAATTTTATACACCACAATCAAGTCTTGGACGGACCAAATAATATGAGGAAACAGGGTATCTTTGATGACCACTAGACAAAAACGGGACGGTAAAAATTGTTGAAAATTGCTTAAAGTTGATATGAATATGTGTAGTTTTAATACTGAAAATACTAAGAAAATTAAACGAGCGGAAAATTTTCGGCCTACCCAGGTCTACCCCCTTAATCTAGCAGCTGTTTAGACAATCCTGTCTCCATAACAGGCACTCTTATATTTGTGACTTTTCCATTTTTATGCTGAAAATATTTCCTGAGTAGAGATTTAGCATTTTGTTTTTGATTTTTACTAAATCCTGTGGCGTCGTTACATAAATTGCCAGATACCTCTTCAGTGCTATCATTAGAATTAACCTATTTTTTACAAACTTCACATGCACATATTTTCCTTCAATTATTCCTACATTTGGTTTTACATTGAAATCAAGAGTGTTGTAAAATAAACTGACGTCGACATTCAGCAGATGTACGATAATCTTTAACTGAGCGTGTAAGATGTTACCCTGCTAAATCTGATTTGTTAATGTAAATGCAGGCCTCAGACTGTTGGCTATCTCTTCCACATCTGCCAATTTCCTGTATATATTTTGAAATTTGAAAGGGAAAAATATGATTTCTCTGAATAATATAAACTGCACCAGGGTTACTGGATGAGTCGATAATGAAGTTGGTAATTTCATTATTGTTGCGTAAAACAGGTGTGTTGAGTCTGGAATCAAACAAAACTTATCCCTGTTGGGATACTTTGATGGCTATCCAGTGTTCAGAGGACCGCAGCCTAACGATTAAACTCGAAACAGTTTGGCCAGCCTGACATATCAGAAGATTTACAATTTTGTTTGATTCCAGGCCCTGCAAACATTGGTGGTGTCATATTTTGGGCTGCATAACCTCAAAACTATAAAACCCTTCCATATCACGGCAGGGGTTCTATTCTGTCCATTTCTCTAAAGAGAGCAGACGCACTGGGTGTCGTATGGAAGGCTAAATTTCCTGCCCCTACCCATTTCTCCAATTTTCCAGTGGCAGTCAAAAGTCGTTGCCCAGGTTGTCCCTTCCACCTTTATTTCTTTCTTCTGATACTTTCAATTGCTTGGATTGATTAACTTGTTCTCGTCCTGATATAGCTGAAATATTGCTCATTGGACATTAAACTCTAACTAATCAATCAATCAATCTATTCTGTCCAGCAAACCAATGGCAGGGTTTTCAACCATTTCCATCCATAGACTATCTGCTGTTCCAACAATTATACACATCATATACACTGACTGCAATTCTAGTGCTGCGCCATGGCACTCCTCTGGCTACCAAGTCAAAAGGGCTTGTGTCTGGTTGGAAAATTATCTTAATGTTGAGATCGTCTATGTTCTTGCGTGTCCAATTACTCAATTGGCCTGGCAACACCGACCGATCGTTGGAGTACGCTATGTTCATAGTTTTGTGAATCGGAAATAGAAATATCAGTGTTAATCTCTGAACTACTTTTTATCCCTGGAACTTCTGTTGATATTATTGAAACTCTGCTCTCAGAGTCGGACCTGTGGAACGGTGAACTAGTGCTACTCTTTGGACTGTCTCCTGCATCTCCAATCACATCGGAGCTAATCCGTTCTCCATCCGAGCTAATTCGTGGTTTCTTGTTAGGAACAGCAGACATTTTACTAGTATGATTTTAATACCTCAAGCTCAGACAGACGTCTGTGCAAGTAATATCCCAAGTTCTAACGTTTTTCTAGACTCTGTAGGTGTACACCTCAGCTAACAGTTAGGTGGTGAGCAGGCATGCGTATTAAACTGGCTACCTGTTTGCGTTCGCTATCGCTCAGAGCACAGCATGAAGCCAGTGCCAGTACCCAGCCCAACTATCCCAAGTCCACTGTAAATGTCTGTCTTTTGTCCTCTGTACATGATTCTCGGAGGGGAGTTTTTGAAATTCACACTCGGTAAATATTCCTGAGATAACAATAATAAATGCAATAAAACCTGTCTAAATTTTCAGAAAAAAGATGATGCCAATTTTTAAAAAAAATCTGCTTGTTAGTGTTCTGAAGTGTTACTTTTCACTATGATTAATGTTTAGTATATTTCTAAAAACACAGGTATGCTTACATTTAGCTGATGAAAAAGTATTTAAAAAAAATACAGTTTTTGCATATAAGTTTACCTCTTATTGATGGCAGTCAGTCTTGGAGCTGTCCATTTATTTGAAGTTGCTGTGGTAACTCTGGTAAATTATCATTTACCAAAGCAGCTACTGCATCCAGTTCTTCCCAGGTTTTTATGCTCCTCATCACTTTTAAACATTTTTCAGTCAATGATAACTATTTAAGAAATAAAAAAAATCTTCCAACATATTCTGAACCAACACCTTCCTGGTAAGTGGACACCCGACGGTATTCAGGTAAACATCAATTTAAATACATTAAAATTTATTGGCTTATTCACCGTTTATTAATAGAATTATTCATGGACTTTGTTATTTCAGGGGTTATTCATCAGTGAATAATAGAGTTATTCACTGCTCGCAACAATTCACAGCAAAAACCCAGATAACAGAGTTCTTCCTGGCTTTGAATTCTGCACTAAAGAAGCATTTAAATGGAATTAAATCGACCAAATTTTAATGTCATCTGTTGCGTATTCAAACAAGCATGACAAATGTACAGAATTTTATGCTACACTTTCAAGGTCAAGGATGAAACCTAAGGATACCAATCTCAGACTTTTGCTATTTATAGTCGATTTGATTGAGGTTTAGTTATTTCTTAAGGTTATTCAAGTTAAAGCTACTAATAATACTTAATATCATTATAGAATATGTGACGGTAGCATAGAGAAATTAAATGGTATTGGCCCTAGCAATGTTCTTCACAAAGAAATGAGTAAATAACTTTTGTACCGATGGGCTACCATCCGATCAAAGCCAGGCATCTATCACAAGCCAGGGATATACATCCATCTTCTGTCATCATGTATCATACCTGATCCTATTCCACAAGCTTTCCATACAGTCAGCTTATCTTCATTGTATACAAAATTGGTGTAGCTTGTTATACATTTGTATTCTGTATAGTTTTGATGTTAGCTCATAGTTATGTGTAAGAAACTTCATATATAATATATAATTTTCTGTGTTTTTGTAGTTTTCATATTCATACTTACACCCTATATCTGCCAGGCAAGACATGTATAAGAAATTAGCCGTTTAGGTATAGGAAAACTTTACCAATTAGTTTTTATGTTTGTTGACCTAAACCCAACATCAGTTAAGACTTATGAAACACAGATGAACCTTTCATCAAAACCTAGCAACTAATTCTGCTAAAAACGTTGTTAGAGACTGTCTTGACCTCACTTTGAGAAACTGAACAGTTTCGAGCCGAATCCTTATATTCCGTTTATGGCAAGTCATTGTGTGAGTTGGTAAAACAATTCCCCGTGGTAGAGATGTATGCTCCTTATTTTTCTTAGATATGGTGTACCTGTACATGAGATAATATCTCATGTGTACACTTTGTTCAATTACAATTATCTAAATTCATGTAAATTCTAAAAAATAAGGATTAACTCCCTGCATCGTAGTTTTGTCCTTATCTATATTTGATATCACTGATTATTCGGATTTCGTTTGGTTTTATGAATTTTAAACCTTTTTGAAATTATGGATTTCCTTTGTTTGGGTTCTAGTGCTGCTGATGAAGAATTAATTGCCGAAATGGCCATGCAGCTCATTAAAATTATTGCAGTTGGAGTAAACATATGTGTTATGATCTCATGTTCATTTACTCCATATCCTTTCGTAAAATACTATTACTGTGTTTATACTGCAACTTAAACGAAGAAAATTGTAGGTAAAATAAATCGGTTAAAATGACAATTCAAAAAGTGAAGCTGACGTCTTTAGTTTGTGATTAATCAATGTCATGGAACAATTACTACGGAAACACATTGTTGACATCATTGACAAGTTGTTATAGAGTCAGTGACTGTATATCATTTATGTTTATACAGTCTATGTAGTTATCATTGACAAGGTGTTATAGAGTCAGTGACTGTATATCATTTATGTTTATACAGTCTATGTAGTTTACTTACGCAAATAGAGACGTTGCAGTATAAATTCCAAGGGGTTCTGGAGTAATGCCCCTTGAACGTTGAAATTTTGCAAATTTTAGGGTTTCGTACTCATAACTTGTGAATGAAATAACATACTGTCTTCTTACTTGGTATTCCAATTGTTTACCATAAAACACAGGCCTAGTATAATTTTGGGTTCAGCAGTACACATAGTTTTGGAGTTATGCCCCTTGTAACTCAGAATTTTGTGAAACGTGGCGGGGTATCATGTAATGCACCATTACTATTTTTTTAACACAGTTTAAACTTTAAAGGATGTTTGTCAATAGTGATGCTTGTGTATCAATAACAATGTTTAAGAATACTGAATGGATGTATGTTTTATGGAGAATGATTGATTGATGTTTTACGCCAACTTCAGCAATATTTCAGCTATATTGTGGCGAGAACTGTTGGGTTTATTGAACAATTTTAATAAATACATAAAATATTAATATAAAACCATATAGCTTTATACAAGTAAAACAGATGTGTAAAATGTTAAAAAACATAATAGTAATTTTTTGGTTTAACAATAACAATATAAGAAATTAGAAGCTTGTTTAAAATTGATCCATTTAAATCATACTAAATAGATTGATTGCTTTTAAAAATTGAACGATTTTGTCGCCAGCGACGGTTGTAAATAGGTCTTGTAAGACAATGAGCAGAATAAAAATCACGCCTGATATCGGCAACATCTACGCATTCAATTAAAACATGTTGAATTGTATAAGGACAATTGCATGGAATACATTCAGGTCGATCATCACTGTTGAGGATAAAACTATGTGTTGTTCTAGTATGTCCAATACGACATCGGGTCAACACTACCTGTTCCCTACGGTTTTTACCACAGGAACCGACTTGTTTACCGACGTCTGACTGTATTCCATGCAGTTTATTATTTATGGAGAATGAATAACAGCTTCATGTATCTTCTTTTCTCTACATAAACTGTCATTTAGTGGTCATTAAAAATTTTTGAGGTCAGGTTGCCTTTTGTGCAATAAATTTGGTTTATAGCATGCACTTACCAGGGCTCCTTGCTGTGAATCATTCTCATTATATTCTGTATTTAGTCTTTCAATTGAACAACTATCTTATCACAATCTATGGTCTTCAATCTTTTTGAACACTGAAACTGAAATGTAGAAATATTTATACAAACATCATATGAATAACGAAAACCTTTATTATTATTTCATAAAGAAATATTTAAACAAATTGTGAAGTCACAGTGATATTAAAGAGTGCAAACATAACAGTATTGACTCGTTTCATTGAGATATTGATTCTTTTGATCAAGCTGATCAAGCACTGTTTTACATCAAGGGTATGCTCAGTCACTGTTGCAATGCCAATTGCCAGTACCGAAGGTTTAAAGTCTTCACCATGATTTGACAGACCATTACAATGATTCTATATCACAGATGAGAATAGATATCTTTGGGTAGATCCGGAGTTGATAACCGAATTGCAAACACCGACTGCGACAAAACCGGACATTTCACTGGCAGTGTGACAGGTGTAACGTGTGGAGCAGATCATGCTTACACTTAAGGGCACCTGATGATACCTCAGTTTTTGTAGGGGTTCACACTGCTAGTGCTTTAGTTTTGTGGCATTCGTGTTCAATTTTGTTTATTTTGTTTGTCTTTGTCATGCTGTCTCAATTCATGTTGGATGTGAATTGCCATGATTTTGGATTTTGGAATTCCCGATTTCATCATTTTTGCTTCAGTATTTGATTGCCTATGTTTTGTACTTTTTTATGTGTAGTGTCCATCAAATAATATAATATATGTGTATATCTAAAATAATGAGAATTTCCAAAAAACAATGGCGTGTCGGAATCATTCTTTTTTCATAACTGTTCAATCATTCTTGCTTCTATATTTTATTATTATAGTTTCCTACATCTTTTTCTTAATGCTACTGACGAGGCATAATTTGTCCAAACTGTCCAACTGCTCATTAGTCAACATTAATTTCAGTTGCAGTTAACATTTAATGTCAATTTACATTTACTCCAGATGATCTTGTCTTTAAATATTCACATAACAATCTTAAAAGTAACATACATACATACAAGTTTTTGGCTATCTCAGTAGATGATCTTTTTGCTGTCTTGGTATTTAACATAAGAGGCTGTGAAAGAAAAAAAATGACATTGCAAAATACTTACTCTTGTATTTTATGCAAAGACATGTATGCATTTCCTACCAAAGACTAACAGTAAACTATAATAATGCTTGAGTATAGATATCTTTGAGAATAAAGTATAAATTAACAGTAACTTCGGTATTTTGATATTGAGTAGATAAGCATTGCTGCACATTTTACCATAACAAGAATATTTAAATTTGTTCAAATTATCCATTTTAATAATTTGCACCGCCGTGCGCGGTCCCGGCTTATGAATAGGCCCGCAGGATCCTCTGAGCTTGGAGTATGAGTCGTCCTAACAGAGGACCCCGAGGGAACCCCTGGATATAGAAATAGGACCCAGTATCTCCGGCTTGCGGGGTGTGACCCCTCCTAAACGGAGGCTGACCCCGAGGGTCCCGGGATATAGAAATAGGACCCACTCCGTGGTTGTGCGGGATTAATAAATACACAACCCATCTTTCGCATGGGATGTAAACTCAGGTCCCCGTGTTGGAAGAAACGCCACGCTTCCTGCACGTTAAAGAACCCTTGTAGCAAGCTCTTTTTGGGGTGGTCCGTAGGTGATCGGCTACAAGGCTAAATTCCCCGCCCTTGACGATTTCATCCCACTTTTCCAGTGGCACGGAACATACTTTAACATTGGCCCTGTGGGAAATTCACATTTTCATCTTCTCTGAATTAAGCCAAACTTTACAGGAATGATGTATGGAAGGTCCTTCACAATGATTGCACATTTCGTTCCGATTCGATAAAAAACATGGCCGCCAGCGCGGATCTTAGTTTTAACATTGGACCTTATGAAAAAAAACATCATTTTCAACATTTGCTCTGAAACTATTGAAGCAAATTTAACTAAACTGGACTGAAATGATGTATGGAAGGTCCTTCATAAAGATTGCACATTTTGTTGTGATTCGATAAAAAACATGGCCGCCAGCAAAAATCTTAGTTTGAATTTGTACCTTATAGGAAAAACGTCATCTTCAACATTTGCTCTGAAACTATTGAAGCAAATTTAACTTAACTGTACTGAAATGATGTACTGAAGGTCCTTTACAACGAATGTTCATTTTATTCGGATCTTAGAAAAGAAAAGGGTTCAAGCACAGAACTATGTTTAAACTCGGACCCCTAAAGAAAACATCTTTTACGTCATATTCGCTGAAACTATTAAAGCAAATTTAGCCAAGCTAAGATTGCTTTGATTGATTTGTTTTGATCTGATTAAAAAACAAGACCATCAGCACAGAACATATTTTAACACAGGATCCTATAGGATAAACATTAGTTTCATCCCTTGCTGCAAGAATTTTGTCAGGTGAGCGATTCAGGCTTTGTTTCTGAGCATCTAGTTGTCAATTGTGTTTCGTTTTCTGCAATTTTTATTAAAACTGAGAAACAAACAAAAGTATCTGAAGAAAGGGGTGGCTCATGGGTCAATCGTGTAGATGCTATTCCGAAGAGTTGTATCGCTGGGTAACCCCTAGCACGATGCTTGTCTTCGTAAGGAATTCTCTATGCGAGTATACTGTCCTGTATCCCTGATGTTTTCGGTTTGCGCTTTCTTACTGGAAATTGATTTGGCCGATCAGGTATTTTACACCTTGGTGGACCTGATTGGTTTCCAGTCTTTATGCGTTGGATATCCACCGTTTACAAGCATCGCCCTTGTTGGCACTCCGTGGCGGGTGGGGAGCAGGGCAGTGAATTTTCAGGTGACAATATGGACACACCAGTACACAATTGGGGGTGGGGAACAAAAGAGATTTAGAATATTCAAGTGATGAATATGATAATAGACCATTTAAAATTAGAAATTCGGACTGGTACAGGTTTATTGTTTTAGAAAGTACAGTAGAATCAAAACCTTTAAGCAAAGTTTCACCTTTCGTTTTGGACAAAACCATCAAAAGGCTGCGCCGGCGATGTCAAAAATGTAACTAAATTGAGGAATGGCAATATTTTAATCGAAGACGACAGACAACAACAATCCAAAAATCTTCTTAAATTATACAAAGTCGGAGACATTCCAGTTGCAGCATCTGCAAACTCAAAATTGAACTTTAGTCATGGCATTGTTCGCGACAGAGATGGTAACCTCTCTGACCTACCAGTCACTGAAATATGTGAGGAACTATCTCCACAAGGAGTCATTGATGTAAAACGTTTCACTAAAAAAGACAACATCAACAAAATCATAAATCTAAAAACTTATCTTTTAAAATTTTCAAAGCCGACTCCACCAAAATCAATACATGTTGGCCCTTTTCTTATTAAAGTAGATCCTTTTATACCATCGCCAGTACGTTGTTTTAAGTGTCAAAAATTTGGACATGGCAGTAACTCTTGTAGAGGAAAACAGCACTGTGTTAAATGTGGACAGGAAGGACATGTAGTTCAATCCTGCAAGAACACTGCTAAATGTTTTAATTGCAGTGCAGAACACATGGCTTCCTCAAAAGACTGTCCTGTCTATAAAGAACAAAAGGAAATTCAAAAAATCAAAGCTGAGAAAATTGTAGCTATCAGGAGGCAAGGAGAATTTTCTCTGTCTCGAACAAAGTCATGACTAACCAGCCATTATACTCTAACATAGTAAAACAATTGTCGACCACTTCTACTCAAACAGAATATACATGGCCTTTATCTTCTGATAAGCCATTCCTCACTACAGATCATGGATCTGCTAAGAAAAAAACTAGTTCTTCAGCAACATCTCAAACAACATCGTCTATTTCGTCTCTGGTAGTAGCTGCCGATATCCATGCACCTTCTTTAAGTTTAGCAAGTATATCATCTAGTCCTCAAATTGTTAAAGAGAAGCAAACTACGTCAACAGAAAAAACGCAAAACTGTACAGTCCTCTGAAAATAAGAAAAACAAGTCTGGGAAGAAACCCTACCCAGTAATGAAATCAAACAGGGTTAAAAAAGCTGAGCGCGATATTGTGACAGTACATAACCGTTTCAGCAATTTGCCAACTGTTCCGGATTCAGACGATGAGGAAGATATGGAAATGGAGGCTGCTCTGTCTAGAGCAGACAACACTCCATCAGGAGCGAAATCCCAGTCCAGATCCCCCTCAAAAGGTAGATCCAGCAGATCTCCACATCGTTCTGAAAACGGTAAAGGGCAACACTCTAAAAGGGATGATATATCCCCCATCAGACCACCAAAATGAATAACATAATTCAATGGAATTGTAGAGGTCTTAAGGTTAACTTTATTGAAATAAATCTCTTGGTTCAATTATTTAATCCTGTGGCATTTTGCCTTCAAGAAACACATTTAAAGAAAAGTGATAATATTAACTTAAAAGACTATTTACTATACAGCACATATGCGGATGAAGATGAGCGACCTGCTGGTGGCTCTACCATTTTTATTCGCAATAAAGTCGTACAAAGTGCTGTTGATCTTAAAACAAATCTTCAGGCTGTTGCTGTCAGAATTTCTTTAGACAAAACTATCACAATGTGCTCTCTAGAAATTCCTCCAAATTTTAACTCAACTTTAAGTCAGCTTAAGGCATTAACTGACCAATTACCTGCCCCCTATATTTTAATGGGCGATTTTAATGGACACAATCCAATATGGGGTAGTTATTCTTTAAATGATAAAGGAAAAAAGGTAGAAGACTTAATGTCACAAGAAGGTTTATGTATACTCAATGATGGTTCCAACACCTATTTACATCCAGGTGACGGAGCTTATACAGCTATAGATCTTACTCTAACTGACCCATCACTTCTTTTGGATTTTTCATGGAAAGTACACGACGACTTATATGGTAGTGATCATTTTCCTATTATTCTTGAACATCTTCCTTCTTCTGCGACAACAAAGCCACAGCGGTTTAAATTTGATAAAGCTGATTGGCCTATATACGAAAGTCTATGCAGAGAACAATTACATCTAGATCTTTTTAAAAACGCCAGTGACCCCATCAACCTGTTTACTGAAAAAATACTTTCCATTGCGGGTATGGCTTCTACCAATCCAAAACTTCCTGGAAAACCATGGTTTGATGATGACTGCGAAGAAGCCTTAAAAAGTCGTAAAAAGGCAGAACGACGGTTAAACAAACATCCAACAACAAATAACCTTGGCAATTTTCGTATATTTCGTGCGAAAGCCCCAAGAACATTGAAACAAAGAAGGCGTACATCTTGGCGTAACTTTGTTTCAAAATTAAATTGCCACACTCCTATGAACAAGGTATGGAATATGGTACAAAAAATTAAAGGGAAAAATAGTAAAGCCAATGTCCATCACATTAAACAAGGGCAAGATATTTTAACATCTGAAAAAGATATAGCTAATAAAATAGGAGAAACTTTTGAAAAACACTCATCGTCTAAAAATTTAGGTCCAACTTTTCAGAAAATAAAAGCACAAAAAGAAAAAACAAAATTAAACTTCGCTTCTAATAATTCGGAAGATTATAACCGTCATTTTTCTATGGATGAATTGAGAAAATCGTTGGGTCAGGCACACGACACAGCTTGTGGACCTGACGATTTGCCATCCATGTGGAAACAAGCTACAATAGTACCTATTCCAAAGCCAGGTAAAGACCATTCAGAACCGTCCAATTACAGACCACTAGCATTAACTAGTTGCGTTTGTAAAACAATGGAACGGATGATAAATGACCGTCTTGTTTGGTTTCTTGAATCGAACGGACTACTGTCGAACATCCAAAATGGGTTTCGACAAGGTCGTACAACAATAGGCCATCTAGTTCGATTCGAAACATTTATCAGAAATGCATTTTTAAAGAAAGAACATGCAGTGTCTATCTTTTTCGATATTGAAAAAGCATATGACACAACATGGAAATATGGCATTTTAAAAGATCTTTTTGATATGGGGTTGAGAGGAAGTTTACCAAATTTTATTGAGAATTTTCTCAAGGATCGTAAATTAAATGTTAGAGTCAACTCTACATTTTCTGACTCGTTTGAACAAGAGATGGGTGTTCCGCAAGGAAGCATCCTCTCTGTCACATTATTTAGGTTTTAAAAGATAACATTGATGGATCTCTTTATGTAGATGATTTTCTGATTTGCTATCGTGGCAAAAACATGAATAACATAGAACGCCAACTGCAATTATGTCTAAACAGAATCGAAAAATGGGCAGTTGAAAATGGTTTTAAATTCTCAAGCTCGAAAACAGTCGGGATGCATTTCTGTTGTAAGCGGAAAATTCACCCAGACCCAGAGCTTAAAATATACAGCAACCCTATAACTATTGTAAAAGAGGCCAAGTTCCTTGGTGTAATTTTTGATAGTAAACTTTCATTTCTTCCCCATATCAAAATGCTAAAAAACAAATGCCTAATGTTAAAAGTTGTGTCGAGTACCGACTGGGGTGCGGATAGCACTGTTTTATTAAATTTATATCGATCGTTGATTCGGTCAAAACTTGATTATGGATGTTTTATTTACGGTTCCGCCCGTAAATCATACATTAAATTATTAGACACCGTTCACCACCAAGGTTTGCGTCTTTCATTAGGTGCGTTCAGAACTTCTCCTGTGGAGAGTCTCTATGTTCAGCTAATGAACCATCCTTGGAAGAAAGGCGTATTAAACTTGGTTTACAATATGCAACAAAGCTTAAAGCGTATCCATCCAATCCTTCTAACAACTGTGTTTTCAAACCTCTTCACAAAGCTGACTATGAAAAACGCACGAACGTTATACAACCTTTTGGTCTTCGTATCAAACCACACCTTGAATCTGATAATAAAAATTTAGATGAAATAGCTCCTGTAGAAACTCCCAAAAAACCTCCATGGCTGAACCCAAAACCAACATTTAATTTTGAACTACGCAAACACAAAAAGGCTGATACCAATCCTCTGGTTATCCAGCAGGACTTTGCAAGAATAAAATCTGAAAATCCTGAATACTTGCAAATTTACACAGATGGCTCGAAGGATGGAGACAGAGTGGCTTCTTCAGCCGTTTTTTTTTTTTGGAGATCGTGCAGTAACTCTCCGATTACCATCCTCTTGTTCCATATTTACTACTGAAGCTAACGCTATTTACTCAGCACTTAAATTTGTAGCTGTATCGCAATCAAATAAATTCATGATTTGTTCCGATTCACTCTCTTGCCTATTGGCAATTGAAAGTCGGAAAACAAAACACCCAATTATTTTGAAAATAGCCGAATTCTACAAAAAACTTGTAGCATTGGGCAAAGAAGTCATTTATGTTTGGATCCCTAGTCATGTGGGGATCAATGGAAACACGGTTGCTGACCAGGAAGCCAAGGATGCACTAGATGACGAGATGGCGGATTGTCCAGTACCGTACACTGACATGAAGCCTTTAATAGTTAAATACATTTTCAAGTTATGGCAGGCCAAATGGGATCTGCAAATAAATAATAAACTGCATGGAATACAGTCAGACGTCGGAAAACAAGTCGGTTCCTGCGGTAAAAACCGTAGGTTACAGGTAGTGTTGACCAGATGTAGTATTGGACATACTAGAACAACACATAGTTTTATCCTCAACAGTGATAATCGACCTGAGTGTGTTCCATGCAATTGTACTTATACAATTCAACATGTTTTAATTGACTGTGTAGATGTTGCCGATATCAGGCGTGATTTTTATTCTGCTGATTGTCTTAAAGACCTATTTACAAATGTCGCTGGCGACAAAATCGTTCAATTTTTAAAAGCAATCAATTTATTTCATAAGATTTAAATGGATTTATCTTAAGTTCTAATATTATAACAATTAAACTTACAATTCTCGTATTATGTTTTTATATCTTACACACCGGTTTTACTTGTATAAAGCTGTAATGGTTTTATATTTATATTTTATATATTTATTTATTAAAATTGTTCAATATATTTAACTGTTCTCGCCACAATATAGCTGAAATATTGCTGAAGTTGGCGTAAAACATCAATCAATCTGCATCTTTTGTGTTGGGGACCCCCTTTACCACCCCCTAATAAGTTTTGAATTTTCAACCAAATATGCAGGAATGCTTCAGTATATATTGTAGATGTGAACCATGCATTTTGTTTTCTTTTTTTTCCAGAGTTTCAAGCTACATGTACATGTATTGACATTACATATTCATGATTTACTGTGCATAACTATGTTTAAAAGAAAGCGATAATGAACACCTTTTAGTATTTATTTGTAGGTTTATTACATTTTTAAGAGAATGGGCCATCATGGCCATTGTGGGTCAAAACTGCCAAATAGGGTTGATTTCATTAACTGGCAAGGGTAACAAAACAATTGTGAATCATATTCAAATTTTAAGTGCTTGTTGGATGTGACCCTGAAATGGGAGGGTTGACAGGTATTGGGAAGACTGACAATCTGCACTGAGACGAGCACAAGGAGTAACTTATTAGCTAATCTACATGTATGCCAACATCATGACGGTGCTCCTTGGTTGGAGGAAGTTATTTACTGGTTTACAGAATACAGATCAAACTTGTACAAAAACTGCATAATGACAGATATATATCAGTTACAAAGCCATGTAAATGATTTACAGTTACAAGATGCTTAGAAATCATATATAACATTTTGTCATTTAGACTATAACCCTGGCTATAACTTACCAGTTGAGACTGGGATCACAATCCCAAAAGTTCTGATGGATTTTCCTAATCTGGACGATTAATCTGAACCCCGGGATATAGGACCCATTCCGTGGTTGTGTAGAATTAATAAATACACAACCCATCTTTCGGATGGGATGTAAATTAGGTCCATGTATTTGAAGAAATGCCAAGCTTCCTGCACATTAAAGAACCCTTGTAGCAAGCACTTTTTTCAGTGGTCCGTAGGTGATCGGCTACAAGGCTAAATTTCCCGCCCCTTTCGACTCACTGGCAGTCAGAATTTCCCGTCCCATGACCCTTTCCATACCCATAAATGATTATTTATTAACGACCTTGTTCTCGTCTTGATAAAGCTGAAATATTGCTCAGTAGATGTTAAACAATATTAAATCAATCAATCAATTATGGGTATTGTAACAGTTATATACATTAGGGGTAGGGTTTCAGTTATTTCAGTTATTAACATTAGGGTTACAGTTGTATGCATTATGGGAAGGTTACAGTTATATACATTAAGAGTAGTGATACAGTTATATGCATATGACTAAGAGTTAGGGTTACAGTCATATACATTTAAGTAAACGTTACAGATATATATATATGTAGGGTTACAGCTGTACACTTGGGTGAGGTTACAATGATATACATCAGGGTTAGAGTTATATACATAAGGGTTAGCGTTCTACTTAATATACATTATAGGTAGGGTTACGGTGATATACATTAGGGTAAGGGTTACAGTTATATACATTAGGGGTAGGTCTACCACTATATACATAAGGGTTACAGTTATATACATAAGGTATAGGGTTACAGTTATATGCATAAGGTATAGGGTTACAGTTATATACATTATGGTTATGTTATAGTTATAAACATTATGGGTAAGGCTACATTATATACATTAGGGTTAGGGTAACAGCTATGTATATTTGGGGCAGGGTTACAGTTATATACATTAGGGGTAGGGTTACAATTATATACATAAGGGTTAGGGTTACAATTATATACATTAGGGGTAAGGATACAGTTTTATACATTAGGTTAAGGGTTATAGTAATAAACATTAGGGGTAGGGCTACAGAGATATCCTTGATGGTTACGGTTACAGTTATATACATAAGATAAAGGTTAAGAATTAATTTCCGAATTGGCTATACAGCTCATTAAAATTGCAGTTGGAGTTACGATATATGTGTTATGGTCTCATGTTCATTTCCTCCATATCCTTTCGTAAAATATTGTAGTGTCTATTTCTAAACCTTAGAAACAAAGTTTTGTTGTGGGCCCGCTGTCTTCTCAACAGCTTTCGGAATACACAACTCATTGCATACACTTTTGAATTCATTCAATCTTTTTTGACAATCATCAGTACCTGGTTTACGAGCAAAGGAAAAAATCATCTAAATAATGAATTATTGCTTCTTCTTTTGAAACTCTTTTACTGTCCATTCCAAAAATGTGGAAAAGTTTTTCGAATGTTGCACATGATATGCTAACCCATTTGCATTGTCTTTGCATAATAATATAAACTTGACTATTTCTATGTTATTATTCGCCGACTTAAGATTTTTGTTTGAGTTGGTATCCTTGGACCTGAATAATACAAAGAAAACCCTCCTTTAACCCATCGGACACAATTCTCTTATCATCTGCTAAATGGTAGTTCATTAAATGATCTTATTTGGCCTAAAGACAATATGTGTGGTTAGGGCTCTTGGAGGCCTGTCTGGTCTAGCACGAAAAGAACTTAATCGAGGACGGATAATGTCAGGCTGAATGCGAGGAGTTAAAAGCCTAGGATTACCTTCCATCATGCGAGAATTATTATACTGTGTACACGTCTGATACGTATGATCCCCTCTTTGCAAATAGAACAGATATGCAAATATTTACATACTTTCCATCTACAGGGGCCTCCATTGTAATCAAAACACAAAAGAGACACTTTTACTTGCGACGAACCATTTCTGTAATTGTTATTATAGGACTGAATAATAGACCTGATTATTTGCCCCGCCCCGACTGTCGTCCTCGATTTCACCGCACTACGCACCGGGGTCACTGGCTTTTCTAATGCGAAAATTGTTCATCATAAGCTAGCCATCCATTTCTTTGGTTTGATATTGAAGCATTACTAAAATATTTAAGTATTTCAACAATTTAAATGCTGTTATCTGCACCGTTACTGTCACTATTAACGTCATTGCTTCTTCTTACTTTTGCAATCTTCTTTTGCGGCACTACTATCCTTTTCTTTGTTGAATCTACATTTTTCTTCTTCTTCGTTTTATGCATTTTCTTTCTATAATGATTCTTTAAACGTTGTTCTTCTTAAAAACTGTAAAAACTAACTAAGTTCGTCAAGGGATTTTTTAACTTGACATGCACGTTTTTGTTTCGCCTTAAAGTGAGATATAACAGATTTGGCATCAAGCACGTGTAGGATTTATAGAAACTAGGCTGCAATTACTTTCATACATCTTGTACTAAAACAGTTAAACTGGCGGCCGATTCATAATAAATTATTTTGTTTAGTATTGCAACAAAAATCATTATTTTTAGAAATATATTCTAAAAAGAAATCCGACGATAGACAAGTCAGAATAAGGAAATGCTTACCGCGGGAGAAAAAAGCATACACGAGGAAGAGTTGAGAAGATGTAAATTTAATTCACTCAATTTTATTTATTTTTTATTTTAAGATTGATTGATAAATAAGTAAGAGTTTAACGTCCAATGAGCAATATTTCAGCTATATCAGGACGAGAACGAGTTAATCCATTCAAATAACCAAAGCGCTGAACGCTGGAGTGCTGCTTAGGCAGTTATCTTTGAAATAAGAAAAGATTTGAAATTTGATATTAAAAAAAATCAGTCCAAAAGCTGTATCTCGATGAGATACACCAATATACAGTATGTCAAGTGGTTACATAGAAAAAAACTGAGGATACCAAAAAGTTAACAAACAGACATTATAAAACGTCTGTTTTTTGAGAGGGCATAGCAATGTGCACTCAAGTCGCAATGACGTCCCTCACTAGAATAAGCATATAAGCAAAAAATTACATGCAAACTGACTGACCAAAATGGGAAAAATTATTCAACAAAAGCAATGAACATGAAAGGGAACATAAAGAAATAAAACTGAGTTTTGATTCAGGGTAATTAATTGAATTAAAGTACTTCATAAGAATAGTGATGGTTAAAATGCATCGCACTTGGGCATCTTGACCACCCCTTTTATAACGATGCACTTTAATTCAATTAATTAAGGTACATCAGAATATTGTACTGTGAACAGTTAAACTATGGAATAATTTTCATATTATCCTCCTGAATCTATCATGGAAGCACCATCTTAAATACTAGGGAGAACAAGATATTTATGTATTTATGATAATTATTAAATAAAGTAGATCTACATATAACAACAGGAAATAGCAGTTATATCTACAGGCATGGAGTACAGAAAACGGTACTAGCCTTTTCCGAAATACTATCAATAGATATTGCCAGGTATCGATTGATATGAATTTTTTTCTGGTGTCATGACAACAAAGTACACTTAGTACGTTTGTAGACTTGCCTTCAGATTGAAATATTAAAGGGAATATGACATTGTTTACCAACTACAATAATTCATCAGTGATCATGGTCGCTGCGAAACGATTCGCAACAAAACGGAGGAAATCGCTGCAAGTGATTAAAAATCAGCAAGCAACAGGTTCCCTGTTGTAGCAAATCAATCCTGAATTATTCTTTCAGACATTTCCTCGTCTTAGGGCGGACATTAGTTCCACACCTGCTCGCTTCAACCTCTATTTATTTTGTTATTACCTCAGAAAATATTAAAAAAAAACTTGGTCTAGCTCACTTCCCAAGATGTTTATCTTTTCAAAAAATATCATGAGCCCGATCTGATTACGTTTCCGTTTAATTGGGAGCGATCTTTTTTGTAGATAGCTGCACTAAATTGTCAAATCCATTGACCATGAAACGAAAGTAGACTTCGGAACTTCTCTGGACTTTACTTAGGATAAGGAATATATCCCATAGTTCCTTGATCACATCACTTGACCTCGACAGTTCCGCATTTGTTTATTTCCAAATATAGAAGTTTGTGGAGTTGACGCGCACACCTGTCGTAAAGAAATCAAACTTGATCTTGAACCTTTTTTAAAATAGATGTAAACATTAAGCATTATAAACTTCAAGATATATTGCTATAAGAGTCCACAGTGAACATTTACTTCTGTAATTATTCATTTACTACGTTTTGAAGCATTTAATATGTTTCATTCATGAGAACTTGTAATATATTAAAGCGCATCGCGGGAATTTTTCATGAATGAAGCGAATGGCGAGGGTCAAATTAAGCTACATTTGTACGCTGTATTTTTGTTTGAACTACACATACTTTCCATTTGAGCATTTTTAAACACAAAATCTAGAATGTGTGCAGCAGTCTCTCGCTTTCTTTTAATTCTTGACACCCAGACATGAACTATGTTATGCGTATTTGTGAGGTACATCTGGCTGTTTATTTCGTCTGGAGACAATGCAATCGTATAATGCTGCCTAAGCAGCACGAAAATTGTAAGAAAAAGAAGAAAGCAATTAAGGAGGAAGGGATAACCGGGGCAACGACTTTTGATTGCCACTGGAAAAGGGGAGAAATTGGTAGGGGCAGGACATTTATTTTAAGAAACGTTTCAGAGTAAACTATACGTACTCGTTGATATCGATTTGTATTTAGAATCTCCCCGGCATATTTAACCCATTAATGGTCAGCGGGAATGCCGGATAACTTTGAAAGATCAAACTATACACCACAAATAAACAATGTACGATGTTCGTTAAAGAAAGGATGAGAAAATAAACATTATAGTTATTCCAAATCAGTTTATTGATTTCTCAATATGCTAAGACTTTAGTCAAGGTCACGGTTAAAATCATGATTAATACCAAAATGGTATTCCCGATGGTTTATTTTGTAATTGATTTTACTTTTGTGTCGGCGAGTAAGATTTCGAATAGATGGAAGTGCACATATAGTGGAACGGGAGATTGTGCCTTAAAAGAAACCCTTTTCAAAATGGACAGATTTTCTCTGGTGTCGCCATTGTTCATCACGACCCCATGCCAAGTCGTTATTACAGACGGGACGTCTCAAATGTGTGGAAACATCTTTTGGACCAAAGCCGTGCTGATAGGAGGCTTTCTATGTGTAAGTACCTGATCGTTAAGATAAACTTTCGTTGCGTGGAACAATATATCTTACAAGAATTTTCTTACCCGTGTTTGGTGTATTGATTTATATAATTAAACAATGCATAACAAAGGGTCCCTGCTGTTAAAAAAAATTCTTGGGCATGCTATGAGGATGTAAGGAGAAGAACATTGAATTTTTTCACCGATACTCTGGAGAAAACGACAATTTGTGATGGGATCCTGGCAAATGTTGCATTCCCCGCCAAATGCATACCAAGGCTTGTGTGTAGATAACGTTTTATTTTAATGCAAGCTAACTTTCATGTGTTGTAAAAAATAATCAGCAAGTGCATTCTCAATTTTAAGTTCAGGAGGTATACTAAATGTGCTAAGATCTTACTTTTGTTTGTTGTTCAACATATATGGGTACAATTCTACATTTAAAAAGTTGAATTTAAGATTAATTTCTGTAAGTTTGGCTGTTTATAGCTATTAAAACACAACAAACCGTTTATGTGCTTTCAATTATAATTTACAAAATAAAATAATAAATCGTCATATCAAAAATGAAAACAAATCTTGAAGTCACTTTAAAAAGACAGGAGGCATGTAAGAGCTATTAGTATTAAGTTATGTTAAGTTCTTAAGATGAAATTGTTATGAAATTGACTCACCTTCATCAAATAAATGACTGCAGCCATACTTTCAATTGAACTGTTTAATGTTAGGGGACGACCATTTGATTCTGAGGGGGGGGGGGGCCTGGCAAATTTGGTCGAGCCAGAATATTTATTTTCATAATTTTGCGTGCCAGAATATTTATTTTCAATAGTATAAAATATTTATTTTTCAATAGTATAATCATATCGTACCAATAAATCCAAGGTCAAATTGTTTATTTTCTAGGATGTGCAGGCCAGATTATTTATTTCCAACTTTTTCAGGGACAGAATATTTATTTACAAAATCTGCCAGAATCAAATGGTCGTCCCCTTAGAAACAACTGTATTTGCTGGTAGATCCACAAGTACTACCATCAATTGTACTTTTACAAAAACAAGTTTCCCTGCGGAAGTTGACAGCTTTGTCATATAATTTAAAAAAAAAATCTTTGATGGTCAACCTTTAATTGAATTTCGGCATTTACATAATAACCTAAATAAAATATGCATCAAAGATTCAAACAGGAAAAACAAGAGCTGTCGCCGAGAGGCAGCCAGTTATACCCCCGCTCATTGAACACCGAATCGATATGGAATATATAACCATATATTTTATCTTGTCGATGGCATTGGGTTTTTTTAATGATCCCCTTGCAGCTAAAATTTATTTTCCTGGTCAAAGCAATTGTAAGTTTTGCTGCAAAGGGCGATCATGCCGTCACCTCTGTATTCTTCCTTAAATAGTCCTTCATAAACGGACCAATATCTTCTTTGGATATTTCAGTATTTTTTAATATGGGTGGCATTTCGCTGAATTTTAGTCTTCAGGTCATCTGGGACGGGACGTGGATATCAACTTCTTCGACGAAACCAAATATCTTGACAATTTTTGACGGCTTCGATGATTTGGTCATTTGTCATTGTAAAACATGGTGGCACAGGGGCGTTTCATGGACTTGACAAACTCTTGGATTTTGTTGTGTCCTTTCTTTAGTTTGTCCCATTTGCATTCCCAGTTTTCCTTCAGTTGGACATTTGGCTCTTAATATAGTGACTGGTCTTCACCGTTTTGGCATTAAATTCCCGGAAGTGTGTTTATTGACAGAGTTAACGGTGAGAAATTTAGTCAAATTACAATCGTGGCCATGGAAGATGCAACCTTGAAATTGGTACACTTTATTGGTTTCTTCACAATAATCGTCTACTGGAATTCTATGCATGCCAGTTTTCTTTTCCATACCGTTTCCATGACGTTGAATGTGGTACCCTATTTGTTTAGACTCTCATTCCCACCATTTAATTGCCTTTCTTTCCCAACGGCGATTGGCCTGTTCTCGCTTTGACGACGGACGAATTTACCAGTTATGCATCATAAATTATTGTTACGTTTCACTGTTAACTTGATAATGCATTCATTAGCCAAATAGGAGAAAAATGGGACTTTCATCACGTTGATGTTGTTTGCCAGTGTTGAATCCAATGACTCGAAGTTCTTGGAGAAATTTTTCCAAACGTACCCCGAATATATACAGGTAGTGGTTCTTTTTTTCAGTTGTACTTCTCGTCTTGGGGTCGAGGTCTTTATCTATTTTTCCTCTATAAATTCATAAACGGACTCAAATTCTGAAGTTAGGATACAGTTAACTTAATGACCAATTCTGTGCAGATTTTCGATACAGTCGTATTGCATGGAATACAGTCAGACGTCGGTAAACTAGTCGGTTCCTGTGGTAAAAACCGTAGGGAACAGGTAGTGTTGACCCGATGTCGTATTGGACATACTAGAACAACACATAGTTTTATCCTCAACAGTGATGATCGACCTGAATGTATTCCATGCAATTGTCCTTATACAATTCAACATGTTTTAATTGAATGTGTAGATGTTGCCGATATCAGGAGTGATTTTTATTCTGCTCATTGTCTTAAAGACCTATTTACAAACGTCGCTGGCGACAAAATCGTTCAATTTTTAAAAGCAATCAATTTATTTAGTAAGATTTAAATGGATCAATTTTAAACAAGTTTCTAATTTCTAATATTGTTATTGTTAAACCAAAAAATTACTATTATGTTTTTTAACATTTTACACATCTGTTTTACTTGTATAAAGCTATATGGTTTTATATTAATATTTTATGTATTTATTAAAATTGTTGAATAAACCCAACAGTTCTCGCCACAATATAGCTGAAATATTGCTGAAGTTGGCGTAAAACATCAATCAGTCAATCAATCAATCAATCAATCATAAACGGACTCAAATTCTGAAGTTAGGATACAGTTAGTTTAATGACCAATTCTGTGCAGATTTTTGATACAGTCGTATTGCAGTTTGTTTGTATTCTCTTCGCTGACAAAACATGCGGGGTCTGTAAAATTTGGAACGTTGGAGCACACAGATATACCGTCTGGAACGTGCTCTTTGATCCAGTTGAGTATTTTCCTGGACGTTTTTTTTAGTTGGGATGAAGATGGATTCTATATCATAGGTAGTTCTATATGGATAAAGCTGCATGGGAACTGGAACGTTCTCATTCTCCAATAGCCGAAGTACAGTTTGTGTAGATTTGTATTTCCCACCGGGATATTTCAATTTGATGTTTGCTGTACATGTTTCTCGTGACGATGTAGCATACCAACATGCTTCCATAACTTGTCACATTTGTTGCAGGCAAAGCTCTCCTTATAATGGTCGAGACTTTTAATATAGTTAAAATGGTCCTTTCCAAATTCAGTTACATGGTGTCAGGCTGTAATTCTAACGAACGAAGAACGAGGAGGAAAACGACTTCATCCTCCTCCGTTTCTTCCATACCACACACATATATATTTATGTTATGGAGAATCTCCAACTTGGGTAGGTCGAGTAAATTGACAAAATTATTCAAAATCACTGGACGACATGCCAACGTGTTGAAGATACTGCTGAAAATACACCCTAGCAGAATTTTAACATTTATAACTGGTGGTCCACTATGAACGGCAAGACATATAAAACAATACAGGTCATCGTCATATGATCCTTTGGATCCAGCCACTAATAGGGTCTGTAAGTCTCGTCATGTGACACCGAGAAATCACGATAAATTTACAATTTAAAAACGTTTCCCGCCAGAAAATGACGTTGCAACATTGTGACGTTCAACTTTTTGTAAGTAAACGTCATACATTTTTGTTGAAAATGCATCTTTCGGGTACAAGTTATGTACCCGGAAGTTCCATAATTGGACGAGACTTACAGACCCTATCCAACTACAGCTTTGTTGTTGGTTATAAAGTTCGACAACTTGACTCTGGTTCCAATTAAGTGTCCAACAATATGTGATATTGGTTACTAATTGTACGACACATTTGGTGTTATCACGTTGCTGTTGGGCAAATTCGAAGATGTTGCTTCTATCTTATTCTCCCAAAAACTGCTCCAAATCTTCACGATTTCTAATGAAAGGTGGTACATCCAGAAGACGACCGTTGTTGGCACTGGGGTGATGGTATCACAACTCACCTCATCGACTATCTCTCGTAGACGTTCTGGAGTTAGCTCGGTTAACTGGAAATTGAATCGGTCGTGGATGTGATTACCAACAACACTTCGGGTTTCTATTTCACGCCAGTTGTTCAAAAATATCTCATGGTTCCTGGATCTTCGGGGATATCACAGTGTTCTACTTGAAGAGGAGTTGCAGCAACTGGAACAGATATATAAGATAAACGTGGCCACTTTGGTAGTTTAACGGGTTCTGGGCTAGTAGCTCTTTGGTACCAGGCTTTTTAACGGGGAGGTCAAGGAGAGTGCGATGACGCTACAGTATTTCCTCTCTATTAAAATACACTCCACAAACGTCGCAAGGCAGTCGATATTCGTGGCTTTCCTCCTGGCGCTTTCTATTATCTAGCCCGTTTCGTTTCGTTGTTCTCCTCATATAGAACAACTGTAGGTTTGACCTGTGACGGTTGAATTTTGTTTGTTTGTGAAACCTGAAATAGTTTCCAGGGGCTCTGGCTACAGAGCTGCCGGGCACATCCCCAGATGGTGGATAGGGGAATGCCCCGTCTTTGCGGGGTAGTCAGGTCATAATACGGAACCGCGAACCATTGTAGCCAAACTGTGTGGAGAAACGCCACGCTCCGTGCAGTATATAGACCCTTTCTATATTTCTCTAAAGAGAGCAGACGCATTGGGTGTCGTATAGTGGCAATCAAAAGTCGTTGCTCCGGTTATTTCTTTCCTCATGTAATTACATTTTTTTATTGATTAGCTTGATCTCGTCCTGATATAGCACAAAAATATCACTCATTGGGCGTTTAGCTCTAATCAATCAATCAATAGCATTATGTGCAATAACGGACTCCCCTAGAAGCTCAGAAATTTAATTACTTTGAGAGTATGACTTTAAACCTGAAGCTGCTTGTTTGAATATATCTAGTGTATCAACAAAACAATATATGTATTACAAAACTCCTTCCACATGTTGTTGGGCTTGAAGGTTATTATACAAAACATGGCACTTAAAACGCTTTACATTGTGACCGTTAAGAATTGGCGTATTTGAAAATAATGACAAGAACATTAAAGAGTCTCTCAAAGCTTCATGTTGACTCTTAAAGGTTACTAGTTCCCCTTTGTAAAACATTTTGTTCTCTTCAACTATAATTCCGGTGACTTCTGATGCCTTTGGTGTCACTCTTTGGTTAGGTAAACTTGAATTAATTGTCTGCTGTACATGCTGCTAAAATGAAAAATAATTACAGTATACATAGTTGAACATTGTGAATATCAATCAAAATGTAATGAACGCAACAAAACCAGAAGCATCAAAAGAGTAGCAGAACTTGTTGGGCAAAACGTTTTATCTACTGTGATGGTTGTCAAGAGTGTCATGTTTCGTGATGGTCGATAGGCTCTTTATTATATGAATTTTCTACTAAACAAATAAGTTACAAGATACCAATTATTTTTTTTTATTTCAATACTTTGATGAGATACTGCGACATCACGTCCTACAGTGACAAGAAATCCTTTGACACGGGTGACAATTTGACATTTATTTAACTCAAACAAAACTCGATTAATCATCACCACTAACAATGAGATGTAATTCACAAGGCAATAAGTTTGGCAGATTTTCTTAGATTTTATTAAAATATTTCGAATATACAGGCCCGGCACCTGAATAGGTTTTCAGGGGCTCTGGCTACGGAGCTGCCGGGCGCGTCCCCAGGTGGTGGACAGGGGAATGCCCTGTCTATGCGGGGTAGTCAGGTCATAATACGGAAAGCCTGACCGCGAACCATTGTAGTCAAACTGTGTGGAGAAACGCCACGTTCCATGCAGTATAAAGACCCCTTCTATATTTCTTTAAAGAGAGCAGACGCATTGGGTGTCGGTATGGAAGGCTAAATTTCCTGCCCCTACCCATTACTCCTTTTTTCCAGTGGCATTCAAAAGTCGATGCCCCGGTTGTCCCTTTTCTGCTTTTGCCTTCAAATTTTTTAATTGATTAACTTGTTCTCGTCCTGATATAGATGAAATATTGCTCATTGGACGTTAAACTCTAACTAACCAATCAATCGAATAGACAGGTTGCATGCAATTAATTAATGTTTTACATGCATAATTGTAAGTAGAACAATTATGATAACATGATTTTGAAAAGCTTTTTTTGCTTAGTTTTTTTTATGTTAAAACAACATTAATAAGGTTTGTACATGAAACCTATACGTACGTATTTTCAACATTCAAACATTTACATCGCTGCCATTCGTCAACAATTTTCCCGTGCAGTTTCAAAGTTGTTTTAACAATTTGGTCAACATTAAAACAAGTAACTTCAACGTAAAATCATCCATATTTCATCATTTTCTCAATGTTCTTTTAAAGTTAATTGTTTCAAAATGATAGCAATGTTAGTAGGTAGGATAAGGGTTAGAATCAGGCATGACAGTCTTCTCCAAGTTCCCAGCAGCCAAAATAGATAAAGTTCAAATAAATTGGGATCTCAAAAGTATTAGCAAGGGGGACCGGCCTGCAGGTTGATAGATGCTTCCACGGCTTGAAGGCCTCGGTCAAGAAACCATTTCGCCTCTTATGGACCCATGGTCCTCTCAGTCTGCTCTGCATGAAAAATAGACGAAGTCAAAATTGATCCGTGACCCAGTATCTAAAAAAACAGTCTGTTGTGTCATGAGAGAACCTTCCACGATTCGTTGGGGAAGCCTTTTTGTCTCTAAAGGACCGATGGTACTCTTACTAGTGCCTAGACAGTCTGATTGATTGATTGATTGATGTGTTACGCCAACTTCAGCAATATTTCAGCTATATTGTGGCGAGAACTGTTAAGTTAGTTGAACAATTATGATAAATATATAAAACATCAATATAAAACCATTTAAGCTTTATACATCTAAAACAAGAGTATAAAATATAAAAAAATATAAAAAACATTATAGGAGAAATGACAGTTTAACTGTTACAATATTACAACAGTTAAATCCACTTAAATTGATTGCTTTTAAAAATTGAACGATTTTGTCGCCAGCGACATTTGTAAATAGATCTTTAAGACAATCAGCTGAATAAAAATCACGCCTGATATCGGCAACATCTACACATTCAATTAAAACATGTTGAATTGTATAAGGACAATTGCATGGAATACATTCAGGTCGATCATCACAGTTGGGGATAAAACTATGTGTTGTTCTAGTATGTCCAATACGACATCGGGTCAACACTACCTGTTCCCCACGGTTTTTACCACAGGAACTGACTTGTTTACCGACGTCTGACTGTATTCCATGCAGTTTATTATTTATTTGCAGATCCCATTTGGCCTGCCATAACTTTAAAATGTATTTAGCGATGAAAGGCTTCATGTCAGTGTACGGTACTGGACAATCTGCCATCTCGTCATCTAGTGCATCCTTTGCTTCCTGGTCAGCAACAGTGTTTCCATAGATCCCCACATGACTAGGGATCCAAACATAAATGACTTCTTTGCCTAATGCTAGAAATGATTTGTAGAATTCGGCTATTTTCAAAATAATTGGGTGTTTTGTTTTTCGACTTCATTGTTTAGTTTTCTGTTTGTCTAACATACAGAGCGCAATACCCTCCAAGCAAGTATGTTCAATACCAGTTAACGCTTTTTCAGGATGGCTTAAGCTATTTTGCTGATTTTGACCTACTGTTAATATTCGTTACATATTCTCACACAGCTTTTGTACATCATTCTGTCATGATCGGAACAAATCATGAATTTATTTGATTGCGATAAAGCTACAAATTTAAGTGCTGAGTAAATAGCGTTAGCTTCAGCAGTAAATATGGAACTAGAGGATGGTAATCGGAGAGTTGCTGCACGGTCTCCAAAAACGGCTGCAGAAGCCATTCTGTCTCCATCCTTAGAGCCATCTGTGTAAATTTGCAAGTATTCAGGATGTTCAGATTTAATTCTTGCAAAGTCCTGCTGGATAACCAGAGGATTGGTATCAACCTTTTTGTGTTTGCGTAGTTCAAAATTAAATGCTGGTTTTGGGTTCAGGTATGGAGGTTTTTTGGGAGTTTCTATAGGAGCTATTTCATCTAAATTTATATTAGCAGATTCAAGGTGTGGTTTGATACGAAGACCAAAAGGTTGTATAACGTTTGGACGTTTTTCATAGTCAGCTTTGTGAAGATGTTTGAAAACACAGTTGTGAGAAGGATTGGAAGGACACGCTTTAAGCTTTCTTGCATATTGTAAACCAAATTTAATACGTCTGTCTTCCAAGGATGGTTCCGCCGTGCGCGTTCCCGGCTGAAGAATAGGCCCGCAACATCCTCTGAGCTTGGGAGTATGAGCCATCCTAACAGAGGACCCCGAGGGAACCCCGGGATATAGAAATAGGACCCAGTATCTCCGGCTTGCGGGGTGTGACACCTAAACGGAGGCTGACCCCGAGGGTCCCGGGATATAGAAATAGGACCCATTCCGTGGTTGTGCGGGATTAATAAATACACAACCCATCTTTCGGATGGGATGTAAACTCAGGTCCACGTGTTGGAAGAAATGTCACGCTTCCTGCACGTTAAAGAACCCTTGTAGCAAGCTCTTTTTGGGGGTGGTCCGTAGGTGATCGGCTACAAGGCTAAATTTCCCGCCCTTGACGATTTCACCCTACTTTTCCAGTGGCAGTCAGAATTTCCCGTCCCATGGCCATTTCCATACCCCAAAGTGATTATTTATCAACAAACTTGTTCTCGTCTTGATATAGCTGAAATATTGCTGAGTAGACGTTAAACAATATTCAATCAATCAATCAATCCAAGGATGGTTCATTAGCTGCAGCATACAGACTCTCCACAGGAGAAGTTCTGAACGCACCTAATGAAAGACGTAAACCTTGGTGGTGAACGGTATCTAGTAATTTAATGTATGATTTACGGGCGGAACCGTAAATAAAACATCCATAATCTAGTTTTGATCGAATCAACGATCGATATAAATTTAATAAAACAGTGCTATCCGCACCCCAGTCGGTACTCGACACAACTTTTAAAATATCTAATGCCTTTAGGCATTTGTTTTTTAACATTTTGATATGGGGAAGAAATGAAAGTTTACTATCAAAAATTAAACCAAGGAACTTGGCCTCTTTTACAATAGTTACAGGGTTATTGTATAGTTTAAGCTCTGGGTCTGGGTGCATTTTCCGCTTACAACAGAAATGCATCCCGACTGTTTTCGAGCTTGAAAATTTAAAACCATTTTCAACTGCCCATTTTGCGATTCTATTTAGACATAATTGCAATTGGCGTTCTATGTTATTCATGTTTTTGCCACGATATCAAATCACAAAATCATCTACATAAAGAGATCCATCAATGTTATCTTTTAAAACCTGGGCCAAACTATTTATTTTAATGCTAAATAGTGTGACAGAGAGGATGCTTCCTAGCGGCACACCCATCTCTTGTTGAAACGAGTCAGAGAATGTAGAGTTGACTCTAACATTGAATTCACGATCCTTGAGAAAATTTTCAATAAAATTTGGTAAACTTCCTCTCAACCCCATATCAAAAAGATCTTTTAAAATACCATACTTCCATGTTGTGTCATATGCTTTTTCAATATCGAAAAAGATGGACACTGCATGTTCTTTCTTTAAAAATGCATTTCTGATAAATGTTTCGAATCGAACTAGATGGTCTATTGTTGTACGACCTTGTCGAAATCCATTTTGGATGTTCGACAGAAGACCGTTCGATTCGAGATACCAAACAAGACGGTTGTTTATCATCCGTTCCATTGTCTTACAGACACAACTAGTTAATGCTAGCGGTCTGTCTTTAGATGGTTCGGAATGATCTTTACCCGGTTTTGGAATAGGTACTATAGTTGCTTGTTTCCACATAGGTGGTAGTTTTCCTGTTTCCCAAATTTTATTAAAAAAGGTTTAAAAGAATTTCCAGAGTTGTTAAAGGAAGATGTTTGAGGATTTTATAATGGATATCGTCAGGGCCACATGCCGTGTCATGTGCCTAATCCAAGGTCCATCGATTGATTGATTGATTGAATATTGTTTAACGTCTACTCAGCTATATCAAGACGAGAACAAGTTTGTTGATAAATAATCACTTTGGGGTATGGAAATGGCCATGGGACGAGAAATTCTGACTGCCACTGGAAAAGTAGGGTGAAATCGTCAAGGGCGGGGAATTTAGCCTTGTAGCCGATCTCCTACGGACCACCCCAAAAAGAGCTTGCTACAAGGGTTCTTTAACGTGCAGGAAGCGTGGCATTTCTTCCAACACGTGGACCTGAGTTTACATCCCATCCGATAGATGGGTTGTGTATTTATTAATCCCGCACAACCACGGAATGGGTCCTATTTCTATATCCCGGGACCCTCGGGGTCAGCCTCCGTTTAGGAGGGGTCACACCCCGCAAGCCGGAGATACTGGGTCCTATTTCTATATCCCGGGGTTCCCTCGGGGTCCTTTGTTAGGATGGCTCATACTCCAAGCTCAGAGTTCGTCCATCGAAAATAATCTGTTGTATTCCTCTGTATTTTTAGATTTAAAGTTAAGTTTGTTTCGTTCCTTTTGTTCTTTAATTCTCTGGAATGTGGCTCCTAGATTTTTAGAAGAAGAATGTTTCTCAAAAGTTTCTCCAATTTTATTTGCAATATTTTTTTCAGATGTTAAAATATCTTGTCCGTTTTTAATGTGATGGACATTAGCTTTCTCATTTTACCTTTGATTTTTTGTACCATATTCCAGACTTTGTTCATAGGGGTGTGACAATTTAATTTAGAGACAAAGTTGCGCCAAGAAGTGCGTCTTCTTTCTTTAAAGGTTCTTCGAGCTTTTGCACGAAAAACGCGAAAGTTGCAAAGATTGTCCGTCGTTGGATGTTTATTGAAAAGTTGCTCTGCCTTTTTACGATTTGTCAGAGCATCATCACAGTCATCGTCAAACCAGGGTTTCCCAGGCCGTTTCGGGTTTGCGGAGGTTTGCGGTATAGATTTATCTGCAATGGAAAGTATTTTTTCACTGAAAAGATTTAAGGGATCAAGAACATCTTCAAACAATTCAGGTTTCAATTCTTCTCTACATAAATTTTCATAGAGTGACCAATCAGCTTTCTCAAATTTAAAGCGCTGTGGCTTTTCTTCGGTAGTAGAATAAAGATGTTGAAGAATGATCGGAAAGTGATCACTACTACATAAGTCATCGTGTACTTTCCAGGAGAAGTCCAACAGTAGGGATGGGTCAGTTATAGTTAGGTCTATAGCTGAGTAAGCCCCATTTCCAGGATGTAAATAAGTGTGTGAACCGTCATTAAAGATACATAAACCTTCCTGCGACATTATGTCTTCAATCTTTTTACCTCTGTCATTCAAAGCAGAACTGCCCCATAATGGATTGTGAGCATTAAAATCACCCATTATTATAAATGGGGCGGGCAGTTGGTCTATCAAGTTTTTAAGTTGACTAAGACTGGGCTTGTAATTAGGTGGTAAATATACAGAACATAATGTGATCGTTTTATCCAAAGAAATTCTCACTGCAACAGCCTGAAGATCCGTATTTAGATCAACGTACTGTGGACAATATCGTTGTTGACGAGAATGGTTGAGCCGCCAGCAGCTCGTTCATTCTCAGTTACATAAGTGCTGTAGAGGGAGTAGTTCTTTACATTCAACGTCCTGAAGACAAAATGCCGCAGGATTAAAATTTTGAATTAATAAACTAATTTCAATAAAATTAATCTTAAAACCTCGGCAATTCCATTGAATTATATTGTTCATTTTAGTCGTATTGGTGAGATATTTCCCTTTCTGGGAAACTGAAGGATGACGAGACGATGATCCACTAACAGAAGAAGACCTACTATGTGGTCGTTCACTCTCGATGTTGTTATCCGGTTCGGATGTATCCATTTGGGAATCTAATGGTCCCCAAATGCTAACATCCCACCACGGTTTTTGGCGTGGACCGGACGTTTTAGATGTCCCAGTGTCTTCGTCCGAAGACAGGCTTTCAAATCTGTTAGAAGTGCTAACAGCCGATTTGGACTTCTCGAGCCTACTCTGTCTGTGGCTATTTGCACTTCTAGGTGCTTTTTTATTTTCTGCAGTAGACGAACATTCTGCAGATTTCTGTTCTTTGGCTGTAGCAGTTTTAGAGCCAGTTTTCAAATTTGTGTTTTTAGATGATGATTGAACTTTGGAAGGAGATTTGGACAAAGATTGTGTTGACTTGCTTGAATTTGAAGCTTTTTTAAATTTTGATGGGGTGATGATTTTTTCTTTCGGTACAGTTTCACAGCTAATGGTCTTCGGATTTGTGTGTCAATTGGCCAAGTATAATTTGTTTGGGTCTGAACATGCGATAAAGATTAGGGTTTTCTAACTTTGTCCGCATATGAGGATGTTGCTGTTGAAGATGTTTTTGATAAGGAAAATTGTTGACTTGCGTCTTTGTACGAAATGTTTTTATCTGTTTTAAGTTTCAAAATTTCCTTCTCCTTGGTATAAAGTGGACAATCCCGTGAGGAGGCCATATGCGCGTCGCCACAGTTTGCACATTTCTGTGCATTACCACACTCGGTGCCCTGGTGTCCCTCCTCTCCACATTTAAAACATTTCAACTTGCCCCTACATTGTTTGGTGCCATGACCAAACTTTTGGCAAGTGAAACATCTAACAGGGTTTGGTATGAATTTGTCCACCTTTATACAAAAGGGGCCAATTTTCAATGATGTTGGAGGAATTGAACTGTTGAAAGTCAATAGAAAAGTATTAAGTTTAACAGCGCTTCCTGATTTTTTTTAAACAAATCTTTGTACTTTTGTGACGCCTTGTGATGATAATTCGTCACAAATTTCCTTATCGCTAACATCTGAAAGATACTGACTTCTGTCTCTCATAATACCACGACTGCTATTAAGAGTTCTGTGGGGAGATGCCGAAACTTTGAATTCTAAAATTTTAGTTATTGTTAGTAAATTTTCACTCCGAGTTTTGGAAGAAGCTTCAATTAGTAAGTCACCTGATCGCATTCTGGAGACGTTTTTTACTGTTCCAGCAATGCTTTTGATGGTCTTTTGGATAGCAAATTGATTGATTTTTGATATTTGCTTATCAGATGATCCAGTCAACACAATAAATTTCGTCCAACTGTTATCTTCAACTTCTGGAATAGAATTGTCTAGTTTTCTTTTTCTATTTGGAACTGGTTGGTTTTGGGGGGTTTGTTGTGCCATGTAGTAAGAAAGGAGATTTCACCATCTTTGTCACCCATCCACCACGGAGTGCCAACAGGGGCGATACTTTGATTATAGGGATCTCCGCCAGAAAGTATCAAGTGTTCCAAAGATGGTATACTCAAGTGGAGCGTAACCATCAGGCACTGATGGAAAGCGTACTACTTGATTGACCCATGAGCCAACGCCTTCTCCAATACCTCCTGCACTGTATTGATGGTTTAAATCAAGACAAAAATGTTACACTTGTTAACTTAAACTCAAGTTGGAAAAATGTATTGGAGGGCTTGGCATGACCAGCCGATTGATCGGACCGGGCCAATCCGACCTCCCGTTTAGATGATATCAGAGCCAAAGTAAGATATTGACCCTGTATTCTCAGCCCAACGGATATTTGATGGCCGCGGCGGGAGTCTGAACACAGGTTCGCACCTACCAGGATCTCGTCAACCATCGACACGGGTCTCGACACACGGCAAACGTGTCGCCTCTGTTAGGAAGACTCATACTCCAAGCTCAGAGGATGCCGTGGGCCTATTCATAAGCCGGGACCGCGCACGGCGGCGGAATTTTTAAGAAAATTTGGTTATATCAACAATTTTAAAGAAAATAAGAGAACTTTGGAAAAGAGATTAATTAAAGAAAAATGACTAACAGTTGTAAAGTAAACGTGCATGTATACTACTCGATATATGTCAATTTTTATCTTTTTATCCTGAAATTTCTATATTATTTATTGAAGACGTCTGTGAAGACCAACCCAACCTCAAAAATACGAAAAACAAACAGGAGTAAAAAGTTGAGAAATTTAATAGGACCAGTTAATACACCAATTACAAGTTCACCCTTGGGTGCCTCCAGTATGTAGATGCGCGGTCAATGTTGTTATCAATCAGTTGATTGGAGTTTGTGGACGTGGCCACACGTGAAGATGAATTTGTCTGTAAAAATATTGAAAAGGTTTCGCGAATGCGAAGACCCTGAATTGGTATGCCACGAAGAACAAAATCTTAGCATAATTATCAAATTAGAGCTAAAAAATTGCAGAGACTAAAAACATAAATCTGGAAGAGATGTTATTAATTAGGGACATCCAGGACACAAGAGAAAATATATGCAAGTTTGTACATCTTGGACTGGAACAAGTACAGGAATCGGCGGAAGACGATGGACCGTCAACAGCAGAACCCGTCAGGAAAAAAAAAGAAAGTGGAGAGCAGGAAAAGCGGGGATGACAATTCGTCGGTAAGAAATTTGACAGTTCTTTTGTAGGGGAAATTAAAAAAAAACTCAAATGAAGTTAATGAATCAATTGAATTAGATTGAGGTATCGAGATGTAAAAATGTGTGAATATAAATATTTTCTTAGACAAAATTTAGGTGGTAAATAACTGACGAGAAAATTGCACAAAGGGTAAAAAATGTAATTGCACAATTTCCTTGGTGGGTTCCAATAATTGTACAGTTTACTTCAAGTAAGTGAAAAGGAGGGGCTATCAAATAAGGATAGTTATACGATTTTATACAGCAAATATTTTAAAGGGCTTTGCTACAATGCACGGAAATAAAAAGATAACATTTACAACTAAGGCACTCAAAGTGTGAACGCCCATGAAAACCTGGAGTGACATCAGGTGCTCTGGAAGGAAAAGCCAAATACTATTAGAACAACTGAAAAATAAAAAAAGGGGATAAAAATTATACATATACCTCCATTTCTTTGTTATAGGTATTAATTTTAGAGTATTGTTCATTTCTGTGTATGTTTCTGTCTACAAATTTACACTTTATTACATATGCAATACCAACTATTAAAGTGAAAATGAAAATAAACGTTAAAGTTGATAAAGTTATTATTACTGACAATGGTTTATTCGACACAGTAATATCTAAATTAGAAGTTGTACCTGCAATCAAAATGGCCGTGCTAACTATCCACGGAGTCTCTACTGTCAGAGTGGTATCCTGTTCCTACAATGGGGAAAAAAAATCTTTATATTTTTTTCAATATTTAATTTTCATTATAACTTTATTTCAATATAAACATACAATTCCATTTTTTATATATATTTTTTCTAGAGCTGTGTCCTTTGATACTGTCAGCATGGAGTTCTCTAATCGGTCCATTTTAAGAATTTTGGCTGTATGTTGGCCATCGTATTTATAGTCTCCTCGGCCTCTTTACACACAGTCTAACTCTACGATATTGAATCTCAAATCCTCTACTGTATCACATGCTATTGAGTTCAGTATGAACTCTGTTGATTGTACGAGACTGAGTACACATTGAAGAAGAAGACACCTTAAAATTTCCATCATGTTTACATTTATACGTAATGTGAAAAAATCTTAATTTCCGGTTTTGAAAATATATATATATATATTTAATGAATATTTTGTTTTCGGTTACGAAGGATTTAATATATCCATATTTTATAATTAATAAAAAAAAATAAATTTATTTTAACATTTTGAAACTTGTAATGATGCTTCTCGTATCTTCCTCCAACATTTGGAACACTGTCTTATTCTTTTCAGAACGAAGTATATGTCAGCCTTATCATACGTATTTTTTCAACGTTCAGATCTTCACAGAAAAAAGTTTAGTGAATTTCTTGTATCATAGAGTCAATTTTCAATCATGATAAACATGCAAATAATAACTGAACAGTTATTGGGAAGTGAACCATCGCCCATAGAATTTTTAGAAAAGGTGAGCACGGGAAAGTATAAATTTAGAAAATGTGTTGACACTTAAAATATGCAGTTGCTGGAAAGAATGAATTTATTAGAGGATATTAGAAACTTGCTAGGAGAATCACATCTTATAGATGAGTTAACCAGATTATATAGAATTTGGGTTTATCCCATCGATCACACTGTTAGTCCGTTTTTAGATGAACTAATTCGTGTGTTTGAAGAGCTGGAAAGTCAACCTGAATATGACAATGAAACAACGAAGTTGATATTTATGTGAAGACATAGATAACCTTTTAGTTGTTTTTAGTGAATATAATGTTGTTTTTGAAATGGTTACTAAACAGTTGTTATTTTCAACTGATGGATTTGATTTGGGTGTAGATGAATAGGTTATTGTAATCAATTTTTCTTTCAAGTTTTTAAATGTTAGTTACTGGTATATGTCATATTCAATATTTTCTTCTCCGATAACTCAAGTTTATAGTTCCACTTGACTTATTCCGCAGTAGGTGGATGGGTGGATCTTCCTCACTTCATGTGTCATTTGCACATCGTGCCACATGAAAATATGGGAAAAGAGGTGTTTCTTCTAATCATTTCAACAATAGTTTAGGGGTTGGTGCATGATTTCTTTGTTAAAATTAGTTTAAAAACAGTTGCATATCACATTTCACCCTCTTCTATCATATATTTTTGTGGTCTACTAAAGTTTAATTTTAGCTCAATTTCAAAATGGAAACCTATACCGTGTTCCAGCAAAAAATAAATTTTTCAGGAAATATCGAATTCCGGACACACTTTGGAAGATCAAAAGCACTTGTATACAGAAGATTTAATAGTCACTTCTATATTGATCTGTATGATAATAGAGTGGGCCATAAAGAGCACATCTGCCTGGGGGTTGATGAGCTAGACCATTTAATAAACATCCGACAGACATTGGAGGATTTGAAGGGGCATTACCCACAAATGGTAAGTTCCGATTATAAAAATATTTTTAAATTTCACCGGGTATCATTTTTGTAAAATAAAATTTCATTTTCCAATTGTGTACTATAGATCGCTATACCAGTAAATTGACTATTCTTATAGTTGAATTGATCATACAGAGCTTTTAAGTTAACGTTAACTTTGGTATTATTTATTTATTTATTTCACTGGTCTATCCAAATTCCCACACGTAGTAAGACATAAATTGTTAAAATATCCATGTATACAAAACGCACGTGTGCTTTAATTTCTATCTTTTTATATACCCCTCAAATAAAGTGTGTGTGTGTGTGGGGGGGGGGGTCGTTCCGTGAATCCGTTCACTAGATTTTGACGATTTAGTTGTACTACTTAGTATATAACTTGAAAAAATGCATATGTCTTTACTTCATATTCTTTCATTGTTTATTTTTGAAGTCATATCTAGTTTCAATTTATAACTACTCCTCTTCCTTATCATGCAAACATTTTTGGTATATCCTTGAAGATATAGTCGAGACGAGACATATGATTCTCGGAACGTCCTTCTCACGTTTTGTGATTAAGTCTCATGCTTATTTACTACATAGTACTAACAATTTGTGTAAATTGTTCTGCATATACTTGATATGAAACCGGTTAAAACCTTTTTTTAATAGTCCACCTGTACTATTACTCAGCACACTGATGTGCAACAAGTTGAACTGCCATATCAACAACCAACACATCAACTACCAACACAGCAACCGATACAACTGCAACTACCGACACAACTGCAACAACCGACACAACTACAACAAGCAACACAACAGGAACAACCGACACAACGTCCATACACCCATGGTAGGACACCTTTCAAGCGGCCATTACCAGTAGAAAGTAGAGATGTAAGACAGGGTGTCAAGAGACTGAGGTTTGCCACCCCTATATATGAGGCTATAAGTCCTCCACGTACACCATGTCCAACAAATTCAGACAATGAGGAAAACGTAGCCCCAGAACTTTTCGTGCCATTTGACTCGGTTTAGAGAGATCAGTTCATATGTTGACATTGGTCGTAATAAAGTAAAGAATGATTATCATATAAATTTATGATTAAATATTTACAAAACATATCCACTATAGTAACAAAGTTTATATATATATAATTTCACGGTTAGTCTATGTCATCAGCCTTAAATTTATACATAATGTTTTGTTTTATAATGTCCAAACGAATGGCTATTCACAGCATTTATCCAAAACCTTTTATCATCAAAACTAGATACCGCCGTGCGCGGTCCCGGCTGAAGAATAGGCCCGCAGCATCCTCTGAGCTTGGAGTATGAGCCATCCTAACAGAGGACCCCGAGGGAACCCCGGGATATAGAAATAGGACCCAGTATCTCCGGCTTGCGGGGTGTGACCCCTCCTAAACGGAGGCTGACCCCGAGGGTCCCGGGATATAGAAATAGGACCCATTCCGTGGTTGTGCGGGATTAATAAATACACAACCCATCTTTCGGATGGGATGTAAACTCAGGTCCACGTGTTGGGAGAAATGCCACGCTTCCTGCACGTTAAAGAACCCTTGTAGCAAGCTCTTTTTGGGGTGGTCCGTAGGTGATCGGCTACAAGGCTAAATTCCCCGCCGTTGACTATTTCACCCTACTTTTCCAGTGGCAGTCAGAATTTCCCGTCCCATGGCCCTTTCCATACCCCAAAGTGATTATTTATCAACAAACTTGTTCTCGTCTTGATATAGCTGAAATATTGCTAAGTAGACGTTAAACAATATTCAATCAATCAATCAATCAATCAATCAAAACTAGATAAAGAATTTTTTCTTATTTCATCTATATACAGTTCATGATTATGTGATCGGATACATTGCATTGAATTTAAAGTTTCGTTTTCATTAAATAAACATTGTTTATACATATCATGCCGTAAAGTCTTTTTAATTACAGTTTTGGAAACACCCTTTGCTACTTTTTTTTCTATTTCCACTATTGTATCCACACCATCTTCCGTTTGTTGCTGTATCTGATACGTAAGGCTGTACATTTTCGGACGAAGACCTAGGAACTCTTTTATTGGTATTCCTGTAAAATTACGTAAGAAAAATGATTCAATTTTGTTCTAATGTAATAGTTTTCACAATAAAATAACACAAATTCAAAAAAGAAAGGATTTATCACCTCTGTCATAGCTCTAACGTCATTGATATTTAACTTAACTGTATTTTTAGGTTTCTGTTGATCCCACACACTTGTATACTTTTAATAGTAGATTCCCAATGTTTCTGATGAGACATCAATTTTCGAAATAATCGTGTAGTATATTCAAATAAATCTAATATTAACGATAAACATATACATACGAGTTGGAATGTCATGTACATTTACTCCATATTCACTATTTTGTTTTAATATTCGAGAATACAACAGCAATAACTATATAAATATACGAAAAATTAAAAAAATATAGTTGTGGTGAGCCACGATTAAAAGGTAAAAATATGTCGAGATAAAACACCATAAAAAGCTTAAAAAGTAAAAAGAAGGGGCCAAACGTTTCGATCACTAAGACCTTCATCAGTGGTAAACAGGGACAAGGAAAAGTAGAGTAGACGTGTCCAACACAAAATGGCAGATTAAACTACTCAGTAAATTTCATGCGTGACTGAATTGTAAACACGCTGATCTTGAACCTAATCGATAACAGAAAAGTAAATAAAGGTACACTGTAAATGCAATAACTCGAACTTTGTCAATCAATATACATGTTATAATAGAGATGTATATGTAAAATTGTAAATATAAATTATCAAAAATAATATTAATAATAATAATAAAAGACCAGATGAGATCAGACAGACAGATGAAAATAATTATGAATAGAACTGTTTTTTTACATTCATACCTTTTGGGCGAATACTGCCCAAAAAGTGTATAATATCAATCATAAACATTCCAAGTCTTTGGTACGACTTACTATCGAAGCCATTCAATTAAAATTAGAATTACTCCGTCAAGAGAAGCTATCTTTCAAAAGGAAACTCTTTTCTGCTTGCCATCATGCCATCGCAGAAAGTATTGTTCTATATATCCGTTCGTTGAATTCCGACATCTACGCCTTTCTCAATCAGGGCAAATCGAAAAAATTCAACGACCTTAATTCCATGAATGATTCCTGCAATACAAACATCACGACAGGAAATATTAATCAATCACTCAATCGGTTGAACCGCCAGATGAGATCGTCAAATGTATACCAGATTCTGTTCTCCTTTCTGAATCCGAGAAAAGTCTCCTCTCTAAGGGTCTAAATTTCGTACCGAAAGAGGAAAGAAATAAAGGAGGAAGGGAAAACCTGAGCAATGACCTTTGATTGCCACTGGAAAAGGGGAGAAATGGGTAGGGGCAGGAAATTTAGCCTACTTTACGACACCCATTGCGTCTGCTCTCTTTAGAGAAATAAAAAAGGGGTCTTTATACTGCATGGGGCGTGGCGTTTCTCCGCACAGTTTGGCTACAATGGTTCGTGGTCAGGCTTTCCGTATTATGAACTGACTACTCCGCAAAGACAGGGCATTCCCCTATCCACCACCCGGGATGCGCCCGGCAGCTCTGTAGCCAGAGCCCTGAAAACCTATTCAGGTGCCGGAATTTTTAAGAAAATTTGGTTATATCAACAATTTTAAAGAAAATAAGAGAACTTTGGAAAAGAGATTAATTAAAGAAAAATGACTAACAGTTGTTAAGTAAACGTGCATGTATACTACTCGATATATGTCAATTTTTATCCTGAAATTTCTATATTATTTATTGTAGACGTCTGTGAAGACCAACCAAACCTCAAAAATACGAAAAACAAACAGCAGTAAAAAGGTGAGAAATTTAATACGACCAGTTAATACACCAATTACAAGTTCACCCTTGGGTGCCTCGAGTATGTAGATGCGCGGTCAATGTTGTTAGCAGTCAGTTGATTGGAGTTTGTGGACGTGGCCACACGTGAAGATGAATTTGTCTGTAAAAACATTGAAAAGGTTTCGCGAATGCGAAGACCCTGAATTGGTATGCCACGAAGAATAAAATCTTAGCATAATTATCAAATTACAGCTAAAAAATTGCAGAGACTAAAAACATAAATCTGGAAGAGATATTATTAATTAGGGACATCCAGGACACAGGAGAAAATATATGCAAGATTGTACATTTTGGACTGGAACAAGTACAGGAATCGGCGGAAGACGATGGACCGTCAACAGCAGAACCCGTCAGGAAAAAAAAGAAAGTGGAGAGCAGGAAAAGCGGGGATGACAATTCGTCGATAAGAAATTTGACAGTTCTTTTGTAGGGGAAATTAAAAAACTCAAATGAAGTTAATGAATCAATTGAATTAGATTGAGGTATCGACATGTTAAAAAGTATGAATATAAATATTTTCTTAGACAAATTAGGTGGTAAATAACTGACGAGAAAATTGTATAAAGGGTAAAAATGTAATTACACAATTTCCTTAGTGGGTTCCAATAATTGTACAGTTTATTTCAAAATAGTGAAAAGGAGGGGCTATCAAATAAGGATAGTTATACGATTTTATCCAGCAAATAATTTAAAGGGCTTTGCTACAACGCACGGAAATAAAAAGATAACATTTACAACTAAGGCACTCATAGTGTGAACACCCAGAAAACCTGGAGTGACATCAGGTGCTCTGGAAGGGCAAGCATGTCCTGTTCCACTAGTGACACCTGTCACACTATAAGTGAGTTGAACATTGTATCGGATATTAAACTCTAATTTATTCCTTGATTCTTCAATTTAAACTTTGATTCTTTTTACCATAAATTTTTCGTTTTTTTTTGTTTTACAGAGATCCAGAATGAGATTACAATAATTGATATTGTTTTGCTTAGTCACATTGACTGGTAATAATCGAAGAAGACCAGCAAAAGACTGGTAAACATCAAGAATTTCAGCTGAAAAGAAGAAACATACGTTGGAACATAGATATTTATACGATAAACAAAGGAAAGTTTTGTACCAATTCCGCTAGCTCTGTACATCAAAAGAAGGTATGACTGTCTTAATTAAAGATTTTAACTTTGAGAATAAACAAGAGTTGAAAGTCGATAGAAAGAAAGTTCTTTTGTCCTCTTCATTCGCAAATTCAATTTCAAAGCGAAATGTCTTATTCAAGTCGTGTTCCACAAACAAGTACTCCAAATGAGGAATGGGCGAGTTTCAATTTTATCTTACACCTGAATGATAAATGAACGCAAAAGTACGGTTATAGTCTTTACACTTTGATTATAATGTGACTAATTATAATTTTGAACATGCCTTAAAATTAACGTCACGAAAAAAAAAACATAAAGTATTAATACGTATCAATTATTATTGCCCCGCCATCTACATTTATTCAGAATCAGATCTCCAAGTTATCGTACGGAAACGAAGTGTCCACAGACGCCGCCACCAACGACGACGACGCAGCCAGTATCATACCAATATGCGACCTCAAATTGTTTTGCAGTCGTATAAAATTGTAGAAAAATTGCAGTTGTTGTTCTTTTGTTTTAGACAAAGTCAATAAATAAAAGAATGACTACAATGGAAGAGCCCCTGCAGGAACTCCAAGGCAGTATTAACAGTATTTTGCCTAGATTATTTAAACCAGACAGTCTGCTCTGCATTTAAAATAGGCAAGGTTGGAATTAATAGCCCCGACCAGCGACCAAGCATCTCAAAATATAAATTCATGATCCTGACTTCTGAAAGTATCTATGCATGTTTAGTATGCCTCAGATTTAAATTTTTTAAATTTTTTCATGACCAAACTGGAGGTATGTATTTTACAATAGTTCATTATATATCGGAACCCTTACGGTTCTCTGGTTTAAGTCGAATTTTCTATTCCATCGGCTCGATGTTACCTTTTTTACAGGTGAAAATAAACTCACCCAACACGTGACCTATCCATATAAATAGGTGTGTAGTACAGCTGTGCTTTCTCTTTTTATTTCAAGGCTCGATTGTTACAACAGCTCTAATAGAAACATGACTCATGTTTAAGAGTTGTTTTAGAAGTTACAAGAATCTTGTAATTTCACAGTCTTGAAGATAAGATCGAGTATTTTGTCAAATAAACAAAATCTGAATCAGATTACTCGATAAATACACACGTGTAAACTACACGATTGACAGCTATATATCTGTCGGTGTTTATGCTGTTAAACAGAAATTAAATTGTAGTTTTATATCTACCAGAATCAAGTTGTAGTTTAATATCTACCAGAAATAACTTGTAGTTTAATATCTACCTAAATTATCATGTAGTTTAATATCTACCGAAATTATCATGTAGTTTAACATCTACCTAAATCAAATATGCCAAAAATTAATGTTGACAAACATTGTATTCATTTTTGAAGGAATTTAAATGTTTAGAACATGTTACAAGTGATTACAATTCATGTCTAATACTATTTATTGTCACATACGATGTGTTACACACGTTGTACAGGTCAAAATTTAGGACAAACTGAATGGACAGTATTTTTTCTCGTCATTCTTACTCTAGATCTTTACCATAGCATTTATTGCTTTTTGAAGGTAAACAGAATAATCTGCATGCATTTATGTCATCATACGATGACCATGAAATTTTTGGATTGATATTTATATTTAATAATTACTATCCAGATCAACACATACATGACGATAAATTCATTACATAATGAACATAGAGAGAAATTAAAACTGAGAAGTAATCACTAACATAAGACGTCACATAAGCTAGGGTGTACCTTTTTTGTTTACCAATGACAATATCAAACAAATTAAAATCTTACTATATTTTAATAGAAATAATGATTGTTAAAATTAAACCACAAAAAAAAAAA